>JAJLUX010000053.1:0-51779 GCA_030564425.1 Wickerhamiella cacticola | reverse complement strand
GTGCTGCAACTTATATTTAGACGGGTAACCCAAACGGGTGAACCCCACGCCGGTAATGCGACCCACAATCGAGAGCACAAGTGTTCATCTTGCATGTCCAACTCTGGAGTCTAGAAAAATATTCAATAGCTACATTTACATACACAATAGCCACATTTATATCATTTACATTCACATTTGCATTTGCATTAGCAACAAATATGCTCTGTATGCCAAACAATTTACGGCTAAACCCTACGAATAGATAAACAGCTACCACTTTGTTACCACTTGTAATAGACTTGACTGCAACCTTTGGTGGCTTCTTTACCGGCTCAGCTACGCGCGCACGCCGCCTGATGTGGTTGCTGCCCAGTCGAGGAACCGCGTGTACTGAAGGCAAAGCGCGGCGCAAAACAGACCTGCGGCTGGCGCTATTGCTTGATTTGCGCACTGATGTGGCTACTTTTGGTGGAGGGGGCAGTACTGGCGAGTCCACGGGTTGCGATGAGGGGGGCTCGGCGACTCCATGCAAAGACGAGAGGCAGTCCTCGATGCCCGACTCCTTCTACTGGGTCTTGGTGGATATGCGATTCGAGGATTGCCTCGGCAAACGCCCGCGTGTTTTGGTTTTTCAGGAGTTTACCTGCTGCAGAGTGTTGGAGGCGTTTGGCGCTCAAATCGTCTTTGTTATCTGAATCCTGGAGCATCCCCTTTTCGTCATAGAGGTGCTTGGTTACAGTTTCACATACTATAATGGGATCTGAGCGACACAGTACCCATTACTCTCGCCACTCGCTAGATACTGCGACTCAATCCGCACCCACACAGCTGAATTGCACAAAACACTGGAACTGTCCTATAATCACGGCTAGCTGCAACGACTCTCCACCCCACCCTACCACACCAACCTCTTCATGGCATAGTACCCCACCAGCATAGCAGCCATGGGGATACACGGGTACAACCACCGGGACAACCACCGGGTTTAACCACGCCACGAACAGGAGCGCCTCTGTGAGATGGAAATGGCTGCACTGCAGTGGAATAGGGTTCAGGAGGGGTATAGGTAGCAAGTATTTAGAACGAGTCTTTTTTGGGGGTATTTATAGTACAGGGATACAACATTACACCATGTTGCATCGTAGGGCTAGGATTCCCCCGTCACAGCCTCTCCGGGTGCGGGTCCCACTCATGCACTTACCGCCCTGACCACCACTATAGCCATTTCCATATATCTACTTAATCCAACTCTAAAAATTTCAACTAGCCAGCTCCTTGCCACTATGTTGCTACCCCTGGTTCCCCCGGTTCCCCTGGTTGCTAGTAGTAAGCTCAAGGCTCGAGTCCCTATAGACCCCAGAAAGCTTAATTGCCAACTAGTAAGCTTGTAGTGACGACATGGAAGACGAACCGGTCGTAATCACCGAGCAACAGCTGATGGAGAGCAGCGAGTTTCCTATTCAGAGTGCCAGCCATGAGGAGGGGCAGGATGAGCCGGTTGGAGCCACTGGCAGTGCTACTGGCAGTGCTACTGGCCTAGGTGAGGCAGCTGGTGGTGGCCCCAGCGGGTCCCCTGATGTCTCTGCCCTTGTCAGCGGGTCCCCTGGTGCCTTTGGTGGGTCCCATGCGTCCCTCGAATCTGGAGCTCCCCTGGACGTTCCGTCTATCGATAAAGCATTGGAAGCCGCAACAGGCACAAACGAAGAATCCATTTTAACAACAGCAAATGTCACGGGATTTGAGCAGCAGCAAAGTGTTGTTGGAGCTGCACGGAGGGCATCAATGGCGGTGCCACCAGAGGGTCTCGAGGGCGACGCAGCGAGCGACGCAGCGAGCGAGTCCAAATCTGAAAGCAGTGAACCTACAGCGACTTCACGCCCCTCACCTCCGCCACGCCCTTGTCGTCCTGAAAGACCTCAACGTCCAGTGCGTCCTCCCAGACCTGTTAAAGTGCCCAGTGGGCAGCCTGAGAATGAGCCAATTGAGGATTCCAGGGAGATTTCTAGCGGCTTTAGCGGCTCTGGTGATAATGCAGGTGATGTGACAAGTGATGTGGCCGAAACAGCCAGCGAAAAGCCAAGTGAGCGCCCAGAACGCCCAGAGAGGCCGAGCAGACCAAGCAGACCGGAGCCTCCTCAACGGCCAGAGCGCCCAGAGCGTCCGAAGCGTCCTTCACCGCCTCAGCGCCCCGAAAGACCCGAGCGGCCTGAAAGACCCATACGCCTTGAGAGACCTTCACGCTCTCATGAGTCCAGTAGTGCCCAAGAGCCTGAGAAAAGCTCTGAGCTCAACACTACCAAAGAGGAACCCAGTGCCAGTGTGCTCAAGGCCGTTAGTGAACCCAAGGAGCTTGAGGGTGGCGCCAGCAGTGAACCTAGTGATCCTAGCAGCGGTCTCTCCAGCCTCAGAAAAACCAGTGAGGGGCTAAACAGTGCTGCACGTGAGTCTACTGATTTATCCAAGCAGGAGTCCAGCTCGCCAGAGGATTCCTCGCGCTCCCTCACGATCGACACCGAGGTGCCCAGGACCACGGCCGTGGGTGGGTCCCCTACATTGCCATCCGACAAGACCATTCTTCAGGCTCTAAGTGACGGCAAGCCCGCACCCACCGCGAAAGGTGACTCTTCCCCTGTATCCTCCCCTGGCTCGCCCACAATTCCAACCGACAAGGCCATTCTCCAGGCTCTAAGCGATGGCAAGCCCGCGCCCTCTGCAAAAAGCGACTCCAGCTCTTGCTGTTCCTCGCCCTCTGCGCACGCTCCGAGCGGTCGCACGCGCACGTCTGTCGCCGCATACAGCGAGATTGAAGAACCAAGCCCTGAAATCACACATATGTACGCCAACCGGCCCCTGCGTGACCCTGTACGCGTCTCTGGCTCCCCCTCTTGCTCTAAACATCCCGAACTTGATCAAGAGCTCGAAGGGTATGCTTCTACGAGATTGAGTGTGAGCGAGCCCGCCCTCAAGGTGGATCCCTTGCAGGAGGAGACATCACGGGCCGAGCATGAGCTGGACGAGCTGGCGAGGACTATAGGCACTAGTGGCCAGAGTGTAAATGCAGCCAGCCACAGCGAGCCAGATACAGCCAAAGTTGAGCGGGTAGTGCCTGAGACTAGTGAGCCCAAAGCTGTGAGTGAGCCTATTGAAAAGTCAGTGGAGCCCAGTGAAAATCTCGCGTCTACTGAGCCAAAGCTCGCAGAGGCCAAGCCAGCTACCAGTGATAAGCCCGCCAAGGAGGTTGAGGCAGCGCTTAAGCCTGCTAAAGAGCCGATTAAGGAGGCAGCGCTTAAGCTCACTAGTGATACGCCTGATCGTGCAAATTTACCTGTAAATCCTGACGCTAAGGAGCAGGTTAAGGAAGCGGACGCACTCAAGCCCGCTAGCGATAAGCCTGAGCGTGCAGAGCCGCCTGTTGGGCACACGAAGGAGCCTTCACGCGCCGAGACGCCTGTTGAGCCCACTAGCGATAAGCCTGAGCGTGCAGATTTACCTGCCAAGCCCACTAGCGATAAACCTGAACGCACAGAATCGCCTTCACGCGCAGAACCGTTTAAGCCTACCAGCGATAAATCTACCAGCGATGAACCTTCACGCACAGAATCAACTTCACGCGCAGAATCGCCTTCGCCCTCGCCTCCGGCTCAGGCTCAGGCTCCGAAACCCCCCCGACCAGCGCGCCCAGCCCGGAGATTCCCCATCGACGAACCCGAGACCGAGAAACCGCGTCCTAAACCTAAACCCAAGCTCGGCTCGCGCATCGCTGCTTTGCAAAACTCTGGGATGTTCAACGACCTCAACGCAGCCATTGCGCGTGGCCCTCCGCCCGTTCGACGCGTTTCCACCCCTGAAGTGCAGCCCGCAGTCGAGGAGCAGCTCCAGGCAATGCCCACTGATGCGCGATCGCGTACTCGTGGCCCCAAACGCCGGTTGCCAGCGTCCACCAAGCCCAAGTTTAGTACCAAGACGGTGACCCTCTGGTCGTTCCCCAAGGAGCACAAGGAGGCGGATACAAAATCGCTTAAACGGATATCTACGGATGAGTTTACGGACGCTCCTAGCAGTTTTCCTCTAGATGCCAACAAGGTGCTCAGGGATTCAGTGGTGAGCACCGAGGCCGAAACAGCCGAAAATGCCGAGGCTGAGGCTGAGGATGAGGCTAAGGAGAGACATAGGGAAGCTGCGATTGTTGCTCCTGAAGTAGCGGAAGCCGTTGGTGCGGTCATTAAGGATGCGACTGGCCAGCCATCAGGCAGTGAGCCGGAGCCCAAACCGCACACTGAGCCCTCTTTGCCCCCCCAAGCCACAGAATCGCATACTCGCAGAAGAGCTTCCTCCAACGTTGTACGCGAAGATATCCTGACCGGTACCTCCACCAACGACATGGTGATCCAGGAATCTGTTTTAGAGTAAATGCACTAAAAAGCTAAATACATATAAAACCACTAAATAAAACCACTACATCATGTCAAGTACGTCATCTAAGCCTACCTGATTTTGATACATTCTTGTCTCTTTTTTTTTTTATCCCTTTTATCCCTTTGCCCGTTTCTGGTTTCAATCTGCATACCAGCGGCTATTTTTAGCAGTCATGAGCCTCAGTGTGGGGCAACCCATGCAGGAGGTATCCAAACTAGGATGGATTGGGACAAGGAGACGGTACGGCTACCACCATGAATTGAGTTCATCAGGCTCTGCTAAATAGTGGGGACCAATAGAGGCCCCTAATAAATATGCATGTTTTCAGTCTGTTTTAAATCGGCACTGTTTCAGTAGTTTTTCCATAGACACCTGTCGCGACGCGGTCGTTTCAGGCAACGGTGACATCATAGCCGAAAATTAGGTTGCAGGCCGCCGCGCCAAGCTACTTGGCGGGTGTTCTGGAGCTCGTGCGCTCGTGCGCTCGTGCCATTTGGTTTTGTTAACTCTTGTCGGCTGCTGGCTGTAGTACCTCGGTAGCATGATGCTGACCACCCTTACCCTCGGCGCGCCTACCTGCATAATACCTAGTGCATAGTGCATACACCACAAGTACTTTAAAAGGCACCGCACTCCCTGCCAGCCCTTGGTCTTCTCTCGTTTACATGAAACTCTCTTTTCTGTCACTAGTCGCCAGCGCAATTGCCGCGTTGGATCCTATTGAAATCAAAGGAAACGCCTTTTACAAAAAGGGGTCCAGCGACCGGTTCTATATCCGCGGTGTTGACTACCAGCCGGGCGGTGCCAGCGACGCCAACGACCCGCTCGCCGACAGCGATTCGTGCAAGCGCGATATCGAGAAATTCAAGGATCTCGGCGTGAACATGGTCAGAGTGTACACGGTCGACAACTCCAAGGACCACAGCGAGTGTATGCAGGCGCTCGACGATGCCGGCATTTACCTGTTGCTCGATGTCAATACCCCCCACAACTCGCTCAACCGTTTCAACGAGTCGACGCTCAAGCTGTCGTACAACAGCGGGTACCTGCAGCACGTGTTTGCCACTATTGACGCGTTTAAAAAGTACGACAATGTTTTCGGGTTTTTGAGCGCCAACGAGGTCATCAACGCCGCCAACAACTCGCACGCTGCCCCCTACATCAAGGCCGTTGTGCGCGACATGAAGCAGTACATTTCAAAACAGTGCGACCGCCAGATCCCCGTCGGCTACTCGGCCGCCGATATCTCGGACAACCGCTGGGAGCAAATGTCGTACCTCAACTGCGGTGACGACAGCGAGCGCATCGACATGTTTGGCATGAACGACTACTCGTGGTGCGGCGACAAATCGAGCTTCCAGGTCTCTGGGTGGTCGCAAAACGTCCAGGATTACGGCAACTACTCGATCCCCATGTTTTTGTCAGAGTACGGTTGCAACACCAACCAGCCGCGTACTTTCCCCGAGGTCAAGTCTCTTTATTCTACCGACATGTCGAGCGTTTACTCGGGAGGTCTTGTGTACGAGTACTCTGAGGAAGGCTCGAGCTATGGTCTCGTCAAGATTGATGGCGACTCCGTCACTGAGCTCGACGATTACTCGTACTTTAAAAAGGCCTTGGCCGGTGCTTCTGACCCTAGCGGCGATGCCGGTGCCTCTACTGACCGCTCGAAATCCGAGTGCCCCGCCTACCAAAAGGACAAATGGGAGGTCAACCCCAACGTCAAGTTGCCCCAGACCCCCAAGTACGCCCAGAAATTCTTTTCCGATGGTGCCGGCAAGGCCCTCGGTAACGACGGCACCCCCACCATGTACGGTTCCGAATGGGACAAGGACGATACCACTAACCGTGATTACGACGGCAGTGACTCTAGCGAGACCAGCTCGGGCTCGGGCTCGGGCTCTGCTTCTGCTACCGGCTCCAAGGGCAGCTCCTCTGCAAGTGCCTCGGGCTCTGGCAGCAGCAGCTCCAAGAACGGTGCCGCCACTCAAGAGTTTGCTTTGGGCGGTTTGATGGCCGTTGTTGGTTTGTTTATTTGAATAATGCATGTAGTAAAACTACCTAAGTAATGGTGTGGGCAGTGTGGGCGGCAGCAGTGAGGTTGGAAGTTGGTGGTCACGTGATGATAAGCGGTTTCTGGCTATCCTGAAATTGAACTCGATTTAATTCAAGTGGATCAGCAGTTTGGATGGTGGCATCTCTGTGATCATTGTGTACCTATACAATATCAACGTCTGCGATGGTTTGTCTATTTGTCTATTCTAGTATCTATTACAAATTACACAGCATACTTGCCAAGGCCGTACATGGCTATGCTACTCACAATGGAATGCCACATCTTGAGGTTGTGGGCCAAATCCAGGTCCTAACTTCAGATTCCTATTCTAACAATCGCGATAACTGATGCAGCACTAGCACCGAGCCCAACTATCCATTGATGAGAGTCCTGGAGACTCGGTTGCAGTGGCTCATAGCTCAGATACGTTCAAGCCGATAGAGTGTGAAGGTCTTGCGGAATGATGGTCACTCCAGTGTGTCTAGAGGAGTCGCTAATGGTGCTGATTGTGGTCCAACCACGCCAAGTAGCTCCTGTAGTCTACACCTAGCTGTGTTTGGATGTGTACATTGCAATGACATATAAATGGTGTAAAGTTGGTAATACTAGAGTAAGTAGATATACACGACCTGTTTCGCTATCAGGTTGAGACCCGCACAATCTACACCACAATTACCTAGTATAGGTTGGCTATATGTCCAAGTTTTGGCCCCTAATTAAACTCCTCTATAGGATTCTCTGGTGCAGAATCTTCATAGTAATTACTATTTCAGACTGGCATATAGGTGGCTGCATAGGGTGGTCCAGTGGTGGCCTCCAGGTCGTACGTAGAAACTGTAAAACTGCCACCAAGATATTCAGGTACTTGAGTATTAGGGGTGCTGGCGTGTTGAAGATGGCCCAATAGTGCACAATAAACGTGGTATGCAGTGGGCAGTGAGGCTAGTAGTGGCCCCTTGACGCAGTGTAAATCAAGATTTTCTCAAAAGTTGCAAGAAAGAAAAATCATTGAAAAGATTCCTTATGGCTAGAGATCGACATTCTGAGCTCACAAGGCACAAGTTAATATGCCTCAGGCCAATATGCCTCAGGCCGCGATTGGGCTGGCCGCCTTATGCCCGAGACGCTAATGATGGTCAGCCTCTGGCTGGTGCCAATGCCACCTCAGGGCCACTAAGAGCTCACTCGCTAAATCCCTGAATGATCGTCGTGCGCTCGTTAAATCATATTACATGGATCACAAAACCGCACTTTGAATAATATATTGTGAATCAAACTGGTTGAAATTCCTGTTGTTTATTACGGCTGGTTTTAGGCCACTAGGGTCCGTCTGTACCTGGCACGGTGGAGGCCGTAGATAGACCCGCAGGTATAAGTGTAACCAGAGCGCTAACCGTGAGCTGGTGGTCCTGAGGAGGCCCACATACTGCTCATGGGCATCTAGACTAGAGTATTTAATGGCCAAAGTTTCTAAATTTGAAAATGTCGGGTACGGCCGCGAATGGGCACTGCATAGCAGTCATGAACGCGGGAAGCAGTTCAGGCCGACCATTGAGTGCGGTTACCGTGTAGTTACCCACCGCCGGCTCCAGGCTATTTCACCAACTCAGACAAGTTGAGTGAAATTCCAGGCCTTGACCCCATAGAGTTGCCATCAAATAGCCTACTATTTGCCACAATTTACTGAAATTCCCATCGAATAGCCTGTAACTTGCCACAATTCAGTCTATAACTTTAGGCTATTTAACGTTAATCCCCGGTACTCTTAACCATCAACCAATCGCCGCAAAGCTCTTTTTGCTCTTTATGAGTGATACTCGCTCCCCAGCTAGCTCATAGTTAGCCCGCAGATGCCCCGAAACCGAGAGACTATTAGTTAAATGGATCACTCTTGCAGGTAAGTGCCCGAAAAGGCCCGAATGTCTCACTTTGAGTGCATTCTTGCTAAACGGCCTTGGAGTTTTCATCTTGGGAAAATGAATATTTGCTCGACGATGGTACCGATCGACTCTGAGACCATACTTAAAGTTATGGTGGTAAACGCGCTTGATGAAAGCTTTAGAGACTTTTTTGAGTCGCCCGAGAACGAAAAGTGCAATCAATAGCGAAAAACTAGATGCCGCTTTGAGGACCTTTATGACGAGATTCTGCTCTACGAAGCAGACGTGATTCTTATTCACTTTGACAGATACCACCGAGGTGCATGGCTTCAGTTGCTAGATACCGGGAGGGTATGCGAGATCTTCAAGCACTGGCACAAGCTAGCTCTTACCGGCATCTTTCTCAACCCTAGAACGTGTTCATTGGGTGCCCGTGCTGAGACTCTCTCGGTCTTGAAACTCCACCAGACGCCAGCTATCAGATCGGTTGAGAACGAGGGTACTTCTCACGCCAGGACCATCCCAAGTGGCAGTCTGTCTGTTATAACTGAAGTCTTTCTGATTTGATGGTCTCCCAGCTTTGTCTCCTCGGCCATCGCCAGATTGGTATCATGTGGCAAAGACTTGCATGCGTAAATAATCGCATATTATACAATTATGCATCCTTATGCAGTCCCTAAAATTTAGCATTCCTCGAGCGTAGACATAACAAGTAGACCAAGAGCCAGAAGCGTTGGCCACGGTCTCAACGATTGGAGTTCTCACCAGCCGCTTCAACACCCCGCTCGTTTGCTATTTCAGGCTTATTTGGATGCATATTGTCTCGGAATATCAGGTATTTGCACTCTATATATACCCTGCTAGGACCCGCCCGCGTACCAATGCTCCGCCAAGTTCGACAGTTCACCGACAAGACCGGAATAAAGATCATGACCTATAACGTGCTGGCCCAGTGCCTGGTAAAGCCAGAACAGTTCCCACTGGCAGGCAACTACCTCAAATGGAGAAACCGTTTCCCCGATATGATCAAGGAGATTGAGCAGTACACGCCAGATATCCTCTTGATGCAAGAGGTCGACAAGGAACACTATCAAGAGTGGGAGCACGCGCTGTCCTTTAGGGGATACTGCGTCAAGTTCTCCAAACCTTCGCGCAAACCGCACGGCCTGGCCATTTGTTTCAAGGAGGACAAGTTCAAGCTGGTTGACAAGTACGACGCTGATCTCGGCGAGGTCGAGGTACCAAACGTCCCCCGCCAGCTGAAAATAGCCACCGCCGCCATGTTTGTAGAGCTCGAGCCGGCATCTGCTGATACTCTGGTCGCCTCAAATGGCAGAAACTTGCTGGTGGGCACCACCCACCTGTACTGGCACCCCAAGGCTAGCTATGAACGGTCTCGCCAGCTCCTGAGTCTTTTCCAGGGAATTGAAGAGATCAGGGGAGACAGAGACCCCATTGTTTTGCTCGGCGGCGATTTCAATTCGCGGTGTAGCGACCCGTTGTACCAGTATGCCACGATCGGGCCAACCTATGGCAAAGGGCTAAGGGAGCTGCGCGAGAGTGCGCGCACGCGTCAATTTGGGCCCAGCGATAAAGTAACACCGGGAAAGTCTGGTGGACCCAAGAAGAAAGGTCGCGTCCTACCGTCACTGCTTCCCCGCTCCACAGAGAACGTGGTGGATGCCATGAGAACGGCGTTCAAGGACCACAAACTAGGAGCAACCAGTCTGTATGCGAACTATAAAAGCACCGGCCGTCAAAGCGACCCTACTGGCGAGCCGTATTTCACTCACTGGACCCAAGACTTTCAGGCTACAATAGACTATATATTCTGCGTGCACGATCGTGAGGAGACGTCCCCGGTAGAGGTTTTGGGTCTCTTGGAGACGCCTACTTCGAAATTTGTCAAACGCAAGCTCCTGCCTCACCCCGATATAAGCCCTAGCGACCACGTGTGTCTTATGGCGAAGATAAGGGCGTATACTAGCAGCAACCCTTAGGTGGCTTGACCTAGAGCAGTAGGTGGATAGGTGAGGAGCCACATTAAAAAGTAGCTAGAAATGTACTCAAACACAAAAATGTTACGATGATCCGCTCAATCACGATCAAGACGAGCATAAATCCACTTAAGAACAATAGTGCTTCAGTGAAGAACAAATTCGAGATTTCAACCTCCGGCTTTAAGGCAACCTCATGTTTGTGGGCTCATGGCGTAATTCCTGAGCCTACAACTAAAAATTGGCAGCCAGTACAAGACCCAGAGCATCTCGCCTCAGCAGCTCCAAAAATATGTCTTGGCGTTTGGTCCGACTTTAAAGCATCACGCTTGAGACCGGAAGTACCAGAGATTTTCCTGGCATATCGGGATTCTGTTCATTCAAAGTCACGGATACAGAAGTGCATATGCTTCAGACAAAACGTTAACACTAGAAGCCAGCGATAAGCCTGAAAACGTTTCCCCATGATTATCTTTATTGTGGGCGCTATATACCCCTGGGTCCACCAAGCATTATATCGAGAACGCGTCTAGGCATGACACGCGACGTTTACGACTTAGACGTGAAATATGGATATTTAGCAGCCAGGGAGCAGAAGAGCCTCAATCTAGACGCTTGCAACCACGCAAGACTCCCGTTTTGCTGCATACTGCTGGTGGTGCCAGACACACCAGTAAACCAAATGCGAGAGTTTCGCGAGTGGGCGTTACATTTACCAATCTCATCTATAGAATATACACTAACTACTACCTGGGTAGTGGGTCAAGGTGTCCTCTCAAACCTCAAGCCTATGACAAGGGTCAGACACACCCCGACCACGCCCATTATGCCAGTTAAAAAAATCTACGCTTTTTGGCTCCGATATTTGCTTCAAGAGTATCCACGGGCACTTAACCCCAACCGGCCGGCTACGACCACCTACGATGTTGGTTGTCGGTAGTCGGCCAATTAGGACTCAAGTGCCGTGGATACCTTTGAGTTGGCTAGTACCTGTCCACATATTCCTCGTCTTTGTCGCCGTTTCCACATTCTTGAATCAATAAGCACCAGCCAGCAGCATTTCAAATCAGGACAGTTCTCGTACCATAAGTGGGCCGAATGCCATTGAATAAAGGAGAGCCTCCAACCCATTCATGGATCTCGCTTTATTCCAGGATTGGGGCTCCTAGCAGATCCTAGCAGCTCATGCTACTCCATTAGCCCGATGATCTTGACAGCCCATCACCGGGACCGGACCAAGCATCTCTTGAGAACGGGATACCTCACCTCTGACGCGAGGATGCACTGGCCAGGCCTCCTCAAGCAATACACGGCATTGCGTCCTTGCATAAAGGGTGCATGTACCTCAGTCTCAAAACACACGACGTAAGGTTCCAGTGGAGGGTTGGCATATCAATAGCAATAAGCACGGAGATGTGTTATGTTAGTAGGTGATGTGAACACAAGAGTTCAAAGATTGTTCCTGGCCTGCTGTTTTGAACCTCTTCCCAACACACTGCCTACAGGCGCTGGAATAGCAGCTGGTTAAGGCATGGGAGAGAGGTGCCAAAATGTACATTATACAGGCATACTTCTACTGTTGGAGGGTCCAGTAGGTACTCAGTAGGTACCTGTTGTGAGATTTAGAATCCTAGCCCTACTATGCCATATAGTAATGTTGTATCCTGTACTATAAATACCCCTCAATTAGAGTTATTTTATATACTTTGTTACCTATATCTTCCCTGAACCCTATTCCGCTGTACTGCAGCTATTTTCCACCTCACACCTGTTAACCCACTAAACACGCAAGCTAGCGTGCAGCGTGGTGCAGCGTGGTTGCAGGTTGGTGAAGTGGGGTTGGCACGAGAATTGAGCAAAGTAGGCCAAACTGGCAGCTTTTGTTGATGCCTTGGGTATAACTAGCACGGGCACAATTTTACAGGCAGCATCTACAGAGCAGAGTCGTCGTGTGGCTCCGTTGAATATGGGATCGACGCTATGTGGACCGCAGGGAGGTTTTGCCACGCTGTTATTGGTTTGGATCTAGTGAGCTTGAGCACGGACTGGTGGTTATACGCAGGTTAGTTTTTGGAAAATCTGCTGAATTCAAGTAGTTTAATGGGCCGCCTGAGTAGAGTGGGTTACATCGAGTGGTCTTATGAGGCGTATCGTTAGGCCAGAAATTATGGGAATCGCTAATTAACGTCAACAAGTACATGTAGCTAATTTTTAAGGCTATAATGACATCTAGTGCAGTGTAATGTCAAGTGCAGGGACATGCAGGACCCGCATGATGCATGAGCTACATTCGGCGTTTCTCGCCTTAAAGTACCGTTACGGTGCAGAATGCTAGTGATCAGCGACTTCCAACTGCATCGAGCAGCACCTGGTAGGCCAATCACTGGACTCAGTAACAATACCGCCGCTCATAGAACCATCACTGTGGTCGAAGCTCATTGGTGGATTTAGAATATATAAAATACAGATTGTTTGATCTACGGTCGACTGCTCCTATTTGTAGTATCTGCCACTGCGACCTGTTTCCTTTTTGGGAACGTGGCTGGTCATGAACATGCATGATGACTGCAGCCTGCATATACCATATAGTTGTTTTTCCATTAACTTTGAATAAGGATTATCCAACAGGAGCCTTAGTTCGTATTTCGAAATCGGAGAGATGCAAGCCAGTTGAAAAAATTTCTGTGGTAGTCCCGTTAAGGGGACCCACCGTTGGTATATAAGCAACCCAATGTCCCCTACAGACCATGGCCCTTGCAGCTGGTGATTGTGTCACTTCCAAGGATTGTATGAATATTACTAGGCAGAGAGCCTGCCGGTAGTACTTGGCAGACTATGATGGTGTTTGAACAACAAGGACGGCAACTCATTACAACTCCGGTTACCACAAGGATCGAGACCCCCAAATGCTCAAGCTGGCTAATAAACCCAGTACGGATTTCTGGTGCAACTCAGTTTTTGTTGGTGGCCGACAAAAGTACATCGAGTAATCCCATCACTTGGAAATCTTCGAGCACATGCGTCCCCTACATTTTCAAATCGCTCCCAGCAGGATTTTAGGAAACAGGCGGAATAGGAAAACCCCACCACCATTTATGGTGCTGTCTGCTCTTACAATTTCCATGTTATGGAACCACTCAATGTATTTTTGTCGGCCACTAACAAAAACTGAATTGCACCAGAAATCCTACTGGGTTTATCAGCTTGAACTTTTCTGGGTTGCTGATCCTTGCGGTGATGTTTGTGGCAATGAGTTGCCGTCCGTGTTGTTCGAAAACCATCACGGTGTGTTTACTGCTGTAGGGATGCTCTAGCCAATGTCCGCTACAGACCATGGCCCTTGCAGCTGGTGATTGTGTCACTTCCAAGGATTGTATGAATATTACTAGGCAGAGAGCCTGCCTGCCGGTAGTGCTTGGCAGACTATCATGGTGTTTGAACAACAAGGACGGCAACTCGTTACAACTCCGGTTACCACAAGGATCGAGAACCCCCAAATGCTCAAGCTGGCTAAGAAACCCAGTACAGAAGATTTCTGGTGCAATTTAGCTCCTGTTGGTGGCCGACAAAAGTATATCGAGTGGTCCCATCAAATTGAAATTGTTGCCCATTAACAAATACTGAATTGCACCAGAAATCTTCTGTACCGGGTTTGTTGGTCAGCTTGAGCTTTGGGGGGTGGCTGATCCTTGTGGTAACCGGTGTTGCAATGAGTTGCCGTCCTTGCTGTTCAAACACCATGATAGTCTGCCAAGTACTACCTGCAGGCTCTGTCTAGTATTATTCCATATAATCCCTTGGAAGTGACACAATCACCCGCTGCAAAAGCCATGGTTTGAAGGGGCCAGTGGGTGGCTTATATAGCGACGGTGGATCCCCATATCGGGTCCCCATAGCGGGTCCCCACAAGGTGTCGCAACAAGTGCAGCATCAGGGACCTCGAGGTGATGTTTGATATCTGGAGTGACGAGCTAGTGCTAGAGTTCTTGATAGAGGAGTAGTCACTGGACTCAGTAACAGTATCGCCGTTCATAGAAACATCACTGTGGTCGAGGCTCATTGGTGGATTTAGAATGTATTGTTGGATAATTCTTATCCAAGGTGAAGGAACCAGGCAAGACCAGGAGTGACTGGTACTATCTCCAATGTTCTGGAGGGTTCCGAGCTGAAGTATATAAGAAGCCCAGACAGAGGCAGCTAGACAGAATTGTATTGATTAACCTAACTACAATTAACTATGGCCGATTCTATGTTTAACGTTACAGCAGAGTCCCGTGAATCTATATCTACTAAGTGTACTTCACCCGGCTCTATAATAAATAAAATACAGATTGTTTGATCTACGGTCGACTGCTCCTATTTGTAGTATCTGCCACTGCGACCTGTTTCCTTTTTGGGAACGTGGCTGGTCATTAACATGCAGGATGCCTGCAGCCTGGATATACCAGATAGTTGTTTTTCCATTAACCTTGGATAAGGATTATCCAACAGGAGCCTTAGTTCGTACTTCAAAAACGGAGAGATTCAAGCCAGCTGAGAAAATTTCTATGACAGACCCGTTAGGGGGACCCACCGTTGGTATGCCACCCAATGTCCCCTACAGACCATGGCCCTTGCAGCTGGAGACTGTGGCACTTCGAATGGCTTGCCTGCCGGTAGTGTTTTGCACACCGTGATGACGTCTGAACAACAAGGACGGCAACCCTTCCTGGATGGGGGCCCCTTTTGCAGCTCCTCTAGGACCTCCACGCCCCGTTTTCCTCGATGCGTATCTCTGTATGCACGCCAAACCACAATTTCTCTGCCAGAATCAAGAGCAGAGAGCGACGCGGAGACTGAGGCAGAGGCGGATGAGGTGACTGCCCCTTCTGAAAGTGAAGCATCGACATCGACATCGGCATGGGCGGATCAGCAAGAGATCGTTGGTAGTCTGAGCTCAGATGACGAGAGCGCAGGTGCTGCCATCCCTGATGCTACTACCGGAAATGCCCCCGTTGTGTGGATAAAGGTCTCACACCTCCTTTTGCCCTACATTGCGGGCCGTTTTGAGATGGCAGACCCCAACAAATGGACGGCGCAACACGCTGAGTTTGTTTACAGACTTGGGAAACGGGGCATGTCGCCATCGCAGATCTCCCAAAATTTCAAAACCCAGTTTGGGTTTTACCGTTCGCCAAAAAAAATTCAACGCCGGTTAAAGAGGTTATACGCGTTTCAGGGAGCGTAGACGTATGCGAATGGAGTAGGCTAGGCAGAGAAGGGTATTCCAAAGCCTGAGATTGGCTCGCCATATTGAGTATATTGGCAGATCCGTATATGTGAGATAAAATCGGACTTTACCCTATACGAGAACATGCACCCCGTGCTATAAATACCTTTAGGCTCTTAAACTAGTATTAATTGTCTTAATTACCTCAGACAACCCTATCGGATTGCTTTGCATCAGCTCTTCTTCTCATAGTATAAAGTGCTGCACGAGATCTTGTAGTGGAGATTTCTAGTGGAGACTTTTAGGGAGCGCTAAGGTTTATCTCGGTGCTACGTACTGGTACAGGAGCTCTAGGTACCGGAACCGACTGACACTGACTGACACTGGCACTGGCGGAACTGACTGACACTGGAACCATTCTAATTCACGCTGTGGCTCTGCTTTAGTCCATAGGCGATATATATTATAAACATAGTCTACGGTGGTACTCATTATCAACATAGCCACTGGTGCTATGAGCGCATATACAATCTGCTCGTCGCCAGAGATGGCTTATCGATATCACTGATCAGGTAGCACGTGACGATCCATCAGATTTTATTACATAACCTAATCTCGCCAACATACACCCACCGCTTCGCAATAGGGCTCCATTACTAATCCCCTCAGGGCATCACCTTGGAAATTTCACGCAAACCACTCAATCCCCCCTGGGTCCCAGTAAAGCATCAACATGTCTGCTGCTCAAAAGATCCTCAACAACGACCCCACCGAGCTCGAGCTTAAGGTTGCTCAGGCTCTTACCGACCTTGAAAAGTCCAACAGCGACCTCAAGGCCCCCATCCGTGCCCTCCAGTTTAAGCATGCCAAGGAGATTGCCACCGGCAACGGCAAGAGCGCTATTGTTATTTTCGTTCCTGTCCCCCAGCTCGCTCTTTTCCACAAGAACCAAAAGAACCAGGCTGCTCTTACTCGCGAGCTCGAGAAGAAGTTCAGCGACAAACACATTATCTTCCTTTCTGAGCGCCGTGTCTTGCCCAAACCCAGCCGCAAGCGTGCTCTCCAGGGTCAAAAGCGTCCCCGTAGCCGCACCTTGACTGCCGTCCACGAGGCCATTCTCGAGGACCTTGTCTTCCCCACCGACATCACCGGCAAGCGCTGCCGCTACCAGGTTGGTGGCAACCGCACCTACAAGGTCTTCCTCGACCCCGAGAACGCCAGTGCTATTGACTACAAGATCGACTCTTTCCAGGGTGTTTACAGCAAGCTCACCGGTAAGAATGTCGTTTTCGAGGTCAAGTCCGAGATCATCTAATGTAAGGTTATATACAAAAGTGTTTAATTATCAATTGCCGTAGGCAGCCGGAAGGCAAAACTCGCAGACTCATACCAGCCATTTCAGGCCATCTCAGCAGCCTACTCTGCGGGTCTGCATTTATCTAATCATCTGTGCATGTGACTACCAGGGTGAGTGGGCTCCCTGAGTGGGGCTGTAATCTACTCTAGTTAGTTTGAGGCAGTGGATTTACTTCTGTAATCTCAAGTCTATTTCTCTATTTAGCCATCAGTCTGTAGGCACCTGGTAGTCATCTGGAGTGCTAACTGTAGTCTACAACCTAACTCTAATTCAACGAATAAATGCCCACCGCCAACGCCTAAATCCAACGCCCGCCATGCACAGCATAAACACTCGTGGGATCCAGCTGGTTCAGGAGATCCTATCCTCAAAACTAGCAGTCGCCAGCAGAGTGCTTGAATCAGAGTCGGTGGCGATGGCCACAATGACTGGTAAAGATAGAGCAAGAGCAGAGCAGAGGCTGAGCGTGGAGATGAGCAAATATAGTGATATCCAGGCGTACGTGAGGACGCTGGGGGCCACTATGAGCGGAGCGAATAGCGCAAGCGGTAACTATGGATACCTCAATGTACCAAAGCTGTGGTGTATAGTGTTTGCTTTGTTATAGCCTACTGGCAGCCGCGTAAGGGTACGCTAACAGCCAAGGCGAGTGCTATGAATGACTTAAATGATCGGCGACTATAAAGGATCCGCCAACTACAAACTCTCGACTATATAAATGGATAGCAGCTGCCGCACTGGCAGCCAGCCTTAACTCTAATCTTATGACGTCAGCGTAGTGCCATTCAGGAGTCCAGTCTGGGTCCAGTCAGCGTCCTTGGGAGTTGGGCGAGTGCGCACCTTACGCGGCTGTGAGTACACCTTAGTCAGCGTGATAGGGCTCCCAGATCGCGTCTCCCACTCACACTCAATCCCCACTCTTCGAAATTTCATTAACATGTTCCCCTTGACTGAGAGCGACGCAAAGCTTTTGCTTGCCGCACAAACCCATTTGGGTTCCAAGAACGTGCAGGTCCGCAACGAGCCTTACCTCTACAAAAAGCGTGCCGACGGTGTCTCTGTTATCCGCTTTGACTCGACCTGGGAGAAGATTGTTTTGGCCGCCCGTGTCATTGCTGCCGTCCCCAACCCCGCAGATGTCGTTGCCATTAGCGCTCGTACCTACGGCCAGCGTGCTGTTCTCAAGTTTGCCAGCCACACCGGTGCCACCCCCCTTGCTGGCCGCTTCACCCCTGGTTCTTTTACCAACTACATTACCCGTTCCTTCAAGGAGCCCCGTCTTATTATTGTGACTGACCCCCGCACTGACGCCCAGGCCATCAAGGAGGCCTCGTACGTCAACATCCCCGTCATTGCCCTCTGCGACTTGGACTGCCCCACCGAGTACGTTGACGTTGTTATCCCTTGCAACAACAAATCCAAGCACTCTATTGGTCTTGTTTGGTGGTTGTTGGCCCGTGAAGTCCTCCGCATCCGTGGCGACATTGAGGACCGTCAAACCGAGTGGAGCGTCATGCCCGATCTCTACTTTTACCGCGACCCCACTGAGGAGCAGGAGCAAGAGCAGGAGCAGATCCAGGAGCAGCCCGATCAGGCTGAGGGTCAGCAGCCTACCTACGCCGGCTGGGACAATGAGGGTGCCGCTGTCGAGGCCACCTCTGGTGACTGGGCTGAGGCAGACGCCGACTGGACCCAGGAGGCTGAAGCATAAATAAAATAGCAGTAGCACGCTAGCGTTTAATATTTGAAGTAACTAGCCTCGAGGACGCGTAGCGGCCGGAAGGCTCAAACACAGACACTACCTCCTAATAAGCCGAGGGCGCTAACAAGCTACCCCTAACAAGCTACCTGAGGACCTACCTCGACGCGTAAATAGCATACTCAGAGCATATACTAGAGCATCATATTCTTAGTACCTCCATCCTCTTTCCCACCTCGTGCCATCCGGTCCAGTTCCTGCTCACTAGTAGCAACACGAACTGGTTAATCTACATACTCTACCCGATAGTACATGCTCTAGACCTATTTGCCCACCTTTCTGCCATGTCTCTAATAGTCACTCTAATACATGAATAATCGCTAATGTATAATCGCTAATGAATGCTAGTGAACCACCACTAATGAGGTTAAAATGTGTAAAAAAAAGGCCAACCCGATCCTAGTTAGCTGGTAATTAGCTGGTATTTGGCTGGCATTTGGCTGGCATTTCCCCAACATTCCCTAATCCTAATATTTTCATTTCCATTTTCACAACCTTTTTATCGGTCTAGACCTCATTCCAGGCACTGAGATCATCTCTATTGCTGGAGCAAGACACTGCTATAATCTATGATCCAGTGCATACCATCTGCACAAGCACAAGGACGTACACAAGCCATCAAGGTGTTGCCAACTATCCAGCAGACTGTAGCTAGTCAGTAGCCTGTAGCCAACTACTAGCCAGCAGCCCAGCTCCTTTATGCTCTACCCTACGATCTGGTCCTTGTGCTCACGATCATCTGTATCACTCGGTGATCTATTCCCACGGTAACCAAATTGAGGTTGTAAGCTAAAAGAGGTGGATAAAATCACATAGTTTATGGGTGATCGGTAGGTAGATAGCCATGCACTTGGCTAGCTAGTTTTACAAGAGCCTTCGTCTACCTACTATGCTAGCCAGATAAGATTGCATCGGGGCTCGGTTCTGGTCCTAGAGTCTCGCGTAGCGCTAGTCTTGTGACGATACCTGCAGCAAATATGCGGGCCCTGGCAGCGACGCAACACCGCGGAACGGATTATTCAGGTAGTTAGGGCTCAGATCTAAAACCCACTCACACGGTTACCGCGTGTTTGAGGGTACGTATTTATCAAAAAGGTATAATAATAGGAGAAATAAATTTATTTTGCTAATTTGTAATTGCGAAATCACGCCAGGACGTGTCAATTCACGAGGTACATGCATTTACATGCATAACTGCGGGCCCACCCTTGGGGGATCCATGCGGAATAATAGTGACGTTTCGCGGCCTGGGCGGCTAAACAGCGATGCCAGGTGAATTCAGTAGTTGTGTAGAGCTATAAAATTAGTTGGAGCACGTCAGTGCCAAAAAATGTGTCCTTGGCTTGCCCGCAAACGCTGTAAATTGGCATTAAAGCTAAATCTATTTAGACACACAACAACTATTAGGCTACCCTCTTGTCCACTTCTGCCCACCCGCTCCCGCCTCCACCTGGCCGCCCTTGCAACATTGTCACTTTTGCTGCACAGCCGCGCATACAGTCACCCATGCATGACAAACATGCAGGTGGTTAAAGGACCCGGCTGAAAAATTTCTGAGATAATTCTCAACTTTTACGAGACCCCCCAAATTTGTCAAACCCTTTGGTCGTTTGTGATCAATTCTACATGAGCCTACCCAATGAATCAGTACTTTCTGCTAGTACCCCTCCGCACGACAGCGTCCCCCAATTAAGCCGCAAGTTTGTAGCACGACGAACCTCAGAAGGAGAAACGGGGCGCCTCAAGGAAGAGCTCAAGTGCCAGGCGTGCGGTAAAGGCTACAAGCACGTCAGCAGCCTCGCCAAGCACCTGTGGGAGCACACCCCCGAGTGGAATGTGGCCAGCAAGCTGCTCATTTCAAAGCACCAAAAAGTGCAGTTGCTGGAAGCGGCGTCGATTATTGTTTCAATGAACGAAGAAGACAAAGACGACTTTACTGCTGAAGGGTTCATCAAGAAGGAAGAAACAAGTGGGTCCGCCCATGGTGGGTCCGCGGCCATTGAGGATTCCCCCAAAGAGGGCGACAGCCCCGAGGATACAGGATCGCCCGAAGACGATACCCCGTCGAGCTCGACGCCTCCCGAGAGTCCCTTGCCGACCCGCAGAGGGTCCATCGCCGAGGTGCCAGTGACCACGCCCCGCACTATCCAGAAACACAGCACACGCCGTCGGTTCTCGCTCTCTGAATCTCCAGCAATCAATTCGCTCATGTCTGTGGCCGCGGCCGCGTCGCCACTGCCCGACTCGTGGGTCAAGGATGAAGACCTTGTTGCACACCGGCACCGTCGCCGCCGCAGTACGCTGTTAAGGATCCCAGATACAGAAGATGGAGTGTTGCCTGAACGACGTGCATTGAGGGAAATGAATGAAGAGCATGGAGAGGTGTTTGAGAGTGAGTTATAGCGAGGTGAACGAGCTTGCGAGTGAGCCGAGCGAGCCGAGCGTAGCCTCCCAGGCCAATCAGGCCGCCACATCATTTCGAGGCTGCTGTTGTCTCTAGCGTTCACATCAGCCTAGGCCACCACCCTAGGCCACATCACGCACTCCCGGCCACACCCCAGGCTGCCTTTGAGTATGCTCCAGGCAGCCCCTAATTATCCCCCGCATATGTATTTATATAGTTGATATGGCTGGTAGCCACTCATATATGGTCTACCAATGATTGATTAACTCTAATTTCCTGACTTTATAACTGGTCCAGTCTGGCCATGTTGTACACTATAGTTATTGTGTATAGTGGTGTGGGTATAGGTGAGACTGGTAGAGTCAAGTAGTTTTAAGTTGATTTATTTGGTTGGTTTATTTGCTTGGCTTATATTCAAGTAAGCTGAACTCGTCATTGTGGATCTCTGTGGATCCTTATTGTGGACCCACTTGACCTAAACACCTGGACCACCTAGCTGTAGTGGATGGACGTGAATGTTTGCGAGTTTACCAGTAGCTGAAATTAGCACAAATACACACTTTTCGATTTGCTGAAATTAGCGAAATAGATCCCATTTTTCTATTTTTCCAAATCTGCCTTCTAACTACTTGACAGCCTCCGCAGTTACATGCCAATTTAGCAAACGGAAATTAGCCTGGTATGGCATGCTAGATCTGTCTATATATCACTCATATACTGATCCGTGCACCACCCCCTTTAGTCTGTCACCATTTACAGCCAGTACCAGACTCCCCCATACCTCTTGGGAGCCATGAATAGATAATTTTGCGGATTAAAGAACGTTGGCAAAAATTGGTTAAACTGGTAATTTAGCCCACGAATCCCTCGCATTTACCCTCAATTGATCTTCCCCTCCAGGACAGCACTGTTACCAACCCAGTTACTCCAGCAGGACATCCGCCATCCATTTCCCCATCAATAACCACGATAGCCACCAAAGATCGCCAATTATTACAAATATTAGCATACTCTTGAGCAAACTGGCCAATCCACTCATTTAAATCCACAAGTTTTCCTAAATACCTCCTCTCCCCTGACCGGCACCAACCAACTTACTCACACATCCCCTTGCACCCGCTCCCAACCAACTTACTATGACCAGGATGCTCCCTGCCCTCCCTGCCTTCGGCGCCAACCCACTTACTATGACCAGCATCATCGTCCCCAACCAACTTACTCCACACCCTCTGCCTCCCCAGTAGCATGAAAATTCACCCCATCGACGGTGGAGTAATTCGATGCATTTGCAACTTTGAGCATGACGATGGGTTCACATTACAATGCGAGCAATGTAATGCGTGGCAGCACGGCGTTTGCGTAGGAATCTCGACCGAACACGAAGCCCCAGAGATTTTCATGTGCAACAAGTGCGGGAAACTCGAGCTGGACCCCTCAAAAGCCCGTGAAAAGCAAATGGAATACCTGCGGCGCCGCAACCGGCGTCGGAACACGAGCGACAGCAAGAAAAGGCGGCAAAAGGACCCGGAAGTCGCCGACCGGCCCGAATGCTTTTATAACCACATTGACCAGTGCGTTTACGCTTCAGAAGGCACATTTAACCGCAACTTGCCGGTGATTCAGCTGCCCCAGCTCAACAATGTGAGCGTTCGCCGCGTCTCCAACGATTTTGCTCACACAGCGTTTGGCCTCGAAACCAATGTCGATCTCAAGCGGGGACAATTAGCCGCACAAGTAACGGGGGAAATCGATTGGCTGGTAAATTATAAGAAAAACCCGCTCAACCAGTACGATCTGCTTGGGTGCCCCAAACCGGCTGTCCTTTTCGTTGATGGGTTTGTAGTGGATAGTCGCCGCAAGGGCAACGAGGGGGCATTCCTCCAGAAAAGCGCTAACCCCAACTGCCGGATCATGCCCTTCAACGACACAGATAACGTCCTGCGGATCATGGTCGTCGCGGCCACGGATATCCCCCAGGGTACTCTCCTCACTGTACCGTGGACCTGGGACGCACGGCACCCGATTCACAAACCGGTCCAGCTGCACACTCCTCATGAATCGCAGGTCCTCAAGCGTTCGCTCGATCGCCTCAAAGAGTTTGGTCTTGAGGGCCCGCTCAAGGAGTTTTTGCCGGCACCAAAAGACGAGATCAAGGTCAAGGTGGTCAAGCAAAGGGTGCCGAAACGCGCGCACCCGGAATTGGGGGAGGCCAAGAAGGAGTTTTTGTGGACGCTGCCGGTGGTTACTGCTCAGCCTCCAAAGGAGGATGCTCCAAAGAAGCGGTTGAGTTTGGCTGATTATAAGAAGAAGAGGAGCTGAGCGAGCCGAGCCGTAGGCGAGGCGAGTGAGGTTCAAGGCCAGGCAGTCTCAAGGCCAGGCAGGCCAGGCAGTCCAGGCAGTTCAGGCAGCCCAGGCAATCCCAGTCCCCAGGTAGTCGGGTTGCCCCAGGCAGCCCCAGGTAGTGTTGGATCCAGTCGATCCAGCCCTGATATCCAAGGCCAGCCGCTTCCAGACGCGTCGAATCACCAGTAATACCTGCGTGGTCTACCCAAAGGCGTGAAACACCAGATATCAGCGGCCTCGCTAGTCCCCAGTCCCAGTCCCAGGCACACCCTAGCCGCAACCAAACGCATGGCCCCTAGAAACAATGCTGTTGTTTGGGTTGACGTGAATTGGCGCGGCAGACGCGTCCTACGGTAGACGCGTCCTACCGCACTCTCTTGATATAATGTTGCCGTGTTGACCAGACTCTTGAGCCCAACCGTCATTCCTCCAGAGTACCAGCATCATCTGGTATTCCAAATATGGCTTGGATTTTAACTACGGATCCTAACCTGATATACTGATCTGGCGGTGCCATGTGGTGCCATATGGCCTATACCATCTGGAGCCCACTAGGACCCAACCAGTGCGCTACCTGGAGCCCCTGGTGCGCTAACTGACGCCCGCACTTCCCATCTCTGCCCGCCCTTGCCATCCCTAGACCTATGCCTGATCCGGTATGTCCGATTGCCCGTGCAGATGCACCACGTGCAGCTACCAAGTTCGCGTCGAGCGGCAGCTATCAAACGGGCAAACCTGGTACTCACACAACTGGATATCCAGGAAAATCCTAAATCTCTGAATCCTAAATTTCTAAACTGACCAACATCGCTAATTCTGTATAAGCTATTTATTTATTGACCCAGTTCGCCTCACACACTCCACTCAATTGCTCTAGTAAATCCTATCCAATATACCACCCCATATCAGCAATCAATTGAGCCAACTTTAGTTGTTTCACACAAATCCTCGAGTTGCGGTGGCCGGGTGGCGCGACAACCTTAATAGCCGGAGCCGACTCGGCAGGCAGCTAGCAGCTAATTTATAGATAATTACCCTAATTACACATCCGGCTCGTGAATTGCTATGGATTGCTTATTTTGATGCTACCTGGTTTGCTGATTCGCGCTCAGACCGGCCGCGCATGCATACTAAGCGATAACAACATGCAGGTATGTAGCCCCCCACACTATATAAAGCATGACTGATCTCCATTCCCAATCCCATTATGTTGACTTATCTATGGAGATCAGTTGGTTTTAGTTCCGCGCAGCCGGATCAGAAGCCTGTGGATCCTCACAAGGACCGGATCGTTGTTTGCGAACGCGAGCGCGACGAGGAGGACCTTTGTGAGATCTCGGTAAGGCCAATGACCTGGGCCGAGGTCGCCTCGGGCGCTCCTGTTCGTAAGCTCGTGGCCAAGGGCGTCGGTGCTAGCGCCAGAGCCGGCACCAGAACCAGCACCGGAGCCAGTGCCCAGGAGGCCCCTCAGCCAATTGCCAGCTCTAGTGCGTGGGAAAGCAACGAAATGTACGGGGATCTCGAGGAGAATTATGTTTGTTTGATTGAGAAGCGTCGCCGCCGCAAGAGTATCAAGAAACGACGTGAGTCTCTCTGATTAGCTCTCTGATTAGCTCTTTGAGATTATCTCTTGAGATTAGCAGAATGTATTTATTGTAATTCTTAGCTTTAGCTGGTGTTGGCTGGTGAGTTTAGCTGGTTTTAGTTTCCGACTGCGGAGCGGTTGAGTTTGCAGCTATGTTTGCAGCTATGGGTCTGCATAGATTATGCATGTCGATAAGCTGATAAGGCCAGGGGCTGAGGGGCAGAGGCCAGTACGGGGCCAGTGCGAGTCCTGAGGCCTAACCTAGGAGCTAATTATTTGATATTAAATTTAAATGTGAGCAAGATGTTTGTGGGGATAAGATGATGGGGCTAGGTGGTGGCAGGTGGCAGGGCACGCAGGCAAGCAGACGTCACAAGGTCAGATGGCAGAGAAAAATAAGTGCAAATAATTAAGCATTTGAGTGATTAGAATAGGTGGTTAGGTAGCTGGTGGATGAGGCTAGGGGTGGTGTCGGCCAGTTGGTGTCGCCTCAACCCTTTCATAATTGAGGAGAGCCAGGTGCCTAGAGCCGGTGCCTAGAGCCGGTGCTCAGAGCCAAAAACACTGCTCAGAGTCGGATTGCAATACCGCTATGCCTGGCAGGTGGGTATACCAGGCTCAGGATTGAGGCCATGGGCAGTCATAGGCAGTCATGGGGCTCACAGGATGGATTGTCCGCCAGCCAGCCAGGAGCCATACCCACCCGGCCCAACATGAGCCCTCAGTTCCCTAACGTGGAGCCATCCCAGGGTGCCTAGAGAAGGGTATGGACATCCCCCACATCGTGCGGCTTGAACTTCCTCGTGGTGCGCTCGGCACTCCTACACAGCAACCGGTCACCCACCAGCCTCACCTTGTGGTCCAGCCCGTACATGAGGAAAACGCACCCCTTCTTTGGGATCCGCACCAGTTTATTCTGTTTTGTAACCAAAATGAACATTGTGCGGGCTTCCCACAGCAGGATCCCCCGTTTGCCCACAAACCCGGGCGACTTGGCGGCCTCTACGCCAATCTCGGCTCCATGCCAGTCGCTCGTGAGGATCTTGTTTGCGTGGTCCCCCGGGTTGCTCAAAACCTGCTTCATGTACCCCAACCACAGTTTGTTTAGCGGCAGGTATTTCTCATACGTCCGGGACCCATTTTTCAAAAAAGTTTGCAAATGCGCATTTGTTTTTGATTTTTTTTGTTTTTTCTTGTGGGTGATTTCCGGCAACTTATCATGCAGGACAAGCCATGGTTTCTGGTCGCCAAAAGTCGAGTATCTCTGGCTGATTAATTCTTTTGCCCTGTCTGGACCGTGAGATTTCAGTAGCAACGCAAACTCGACCGCATCGTTCATGGCAAATTTCTTGCAAGCAGTTGGGGGCAGGAAAAGAGGCAACAAGCGGGCTTACACACCGGACGAAGTCCTGTGGCGACGCACCCGGCTCAAGGGCAGCGACATTTTTTTCGAGCATGTGCCCGAGATGCCGTGCGACGAGATTATGCTTGCGATCCAGGCCTGGGCAGCACGCGAGGTCCCTCATTTGATGGGGAAGCTGGATCTTTCGTGTTTGGTGGCACTGGCTGTGCTGTGCGAGGAGGAGATCAAGGAGCTTATCGGTGAGAATGGGCATTTGATGTATGCCAGGAGCCCAGCCCCTAGAGCCGTAGGCTCGGAGGGCGACTCGTCCTAAGTTTCCACTCGTGACCCAAATTCCAGTCTATTCCAGTCTAAATTACAGTCCTGGGTGCTCGTGTCACAGTCTCCCAAACATTCAATTAGTCTGTAGTCTGGCTCCTGATCTAGCTCACCCTAACCAATTCAGGTAGCCTTATCCAGGTTGAGGCCTTTTTAATTATTTTGCGGTGTACTATCTATGCCTATTGCAGGTGCGGCGACGTCAGAGCTCAGAGGTTCCATCGAAGCTAATTTCTAGAATAGCGTTGCGTGCTTTTGAATTGTGGAGGTCAAGCTGGCGTAGTTTGTAGGACCCGTCCAGCATGGCAACCCAGGAATATGCATAGATTTGGTGCTATATTGGCTTTAGATTAATCGCACCTATAGATACCGCATCACTGCCGTACCGTTGGGATCCAAGCGTGAGACCAAGGCAGGAAGGGGCCGGCAGCCAAGAATATAGAAGTGATGAAATGTTGGCTGCACACCACTGATGTTCTCCAATGTGACCCAGATCGAGTGCTCGTTAGCCTAGTGCTAGGGCTCAAGTGGTTCTGGCTAAAAGGGTGCCTCGTCAGGTGATTTTCGCTTAGATTGCTATTAATTAAATAAATATACGCTTTGCTGGCAAAGCATTGTTCGGGAGTGCTGGGAGGAGCTGGGTACCTAGCTGGCCAGACGTTGGCAGGGTGGAGACAGGAGGACACGGCTGGTGTGCTGGGAAGAGGTCTCAGGAGTGGCCAGGGTTAATTTACGCGGATTGGGCGCCAGAGGGTATCTCAGAGTGCTTGTTAGAGGCCATCTCACGGCTTGGGCCCTGTGGCCACCCTACGCGGCTTGGACGCCTGTGGTCATCTCGGGAGTGCTTTCTAGAGCCACACCCTCACCCTCGTATCAACAGACCCCGTAACAGTCAGTTTCCCATTCCCCGCTATACAACTCACAAAATGGTCATGGGCCTGGACCGTCCGGTACAGCTTGCCCTCATTCTCGAGGTCCCACACCCGCACCGTTTTATCATCAGAGCACGAGTAAAGGAACCGTCCCGTGGGCTCGAAAAACACGCCCCGCACCCAGTTATCGTGGCCCCTCAGGGTAGCGACGCGGCCCCTTGTAGACCACAGCATTATCGTCTTGTCGCGGGACCCCGTGGCAAAGTAGACGGAATTCTCGTGTCCGGCGATTTTATCGAGATTTTTATTGGCTTGCGGGGGCGCCGTCGCGCTGCACTCGATAACATGTTCGTGGCCGTGCATCGAGTAGGGGGCCTGTCCGTCAAGGTACGTGACCACCACGCTGAGGTCTCTGCCGGCACTGAGGATCCCACCGTTGAAGACGCTCAACGTGCGCACCCAATCGCTGTGGTGTTTAATCACCTTAGTGCAGTACCCCGTGCTGGTATCCCAGATTCGGACGGTCGCGTCGCGGCTACACGAAGCGATTTTCTCGTCGTTGGAAAACAGCCTGACGCTCGAGACAGTGTGCTCGTGCCCGCTGAGCGTTTTCAGGGGCTGGTACTCGCTGGTGGCGTCGAATATGCGCACCAGCAGGTCGCTCGAGCAGCTCACCAGCACCTTGGAGCCGAAATCGAGGCCCGTGACGGACCGCGTGTGGGCCTTGATGGTCACCTCGCGGTCACCGCTCTCGGAGTTCCATATTTTTATCGTTCCGTCTTCGCTTCCACTGGCAATTGCCGTCCATTTCGGGTGCACTCCAACGCACGTGACGGGCTGCCGGTGTTCCTCGAGCGTCAGCGACGGCACCGACGGGAGACCTCGAAGCACAGACTTTAGAGGGGGTCCCTGCATTGGCCGTTCCTTGAGCTGCTGCTCCAGGGTCTGGATCTTCTTTGATAAATAAACAAGCGCTTTCCACTTGGCCTCGAGCCGATTCGCCATATCTGGAGGCACCGCATCCACATTGAGAAGTTTGGCCACCGGTGCAGCCGCTTGTTCTCCTATTTGAGCATTTAAATATCCCACAACTGCTTGGTTTAGCTCCAACCGCTGTGCTGTGTTCATGGTGGTGGGTGATGGGTGATGGTCTAAGGGGGTCTAAGGGGGAGAGGGAAGAGGATAAAGGATGGGCAAAGAGGAAAAGGCAAGTTGCTAAATTGCCAAATTGTTTGTTGTTAGCGATGGTCTCTGGTCGCGTGCTGGCCGGGTGCTGGCCGGGTGCTCCTATGCCACGATGACCTTAGGGTTGCCAGCTGACGCTTAGTCACCATAAGAGGGCACCCGCAGTCACACTTTTCAGCTATTGGACCCCACTCGGAGGCACCAACGAATCCTCAAATGGCTCAGACTACAAAGGCAAACAATGCCCGCAAGGCCGCCCTTAAGGGTGTCAACGGCTCCAAGGTCACCAAGTTCCGCCCCAGCGCTACTTTCCGTACCCCCAAGACTTTGAAGCTCGCCCGTAAGCCCAAGTACCCAACCAAGTCTGTCGACCACCGTCGCCGTCTTGATGACCAAAAGATCTTGATCTCCAACGTCGGCTCCGAGACCGCTATCGCCAAGATCGAGTCCCACAACACTTTGGTCTTGAAGGTCCACATCACCGCTAACAAGCACCAGATCAAGCAGGCCGTCAAGAACATCCTCGGCGCTGACGCCCTCAAGGTCAACACCTTGATCCGCCCCGACGGTTCCAAGAAGGCCTACGTCCGTCTTACTGCTGACCACGACGCCGTCGATGTCGCCAGCCGTGCCGGTTACCTCTAAGCATTATAGTATGTATTAGGCTTCGGCCGTATAATTAAATTCTCCCACGCGATATACTGGCTTTAGCACTCTGAAGACTTCTACTAGCCTAGCACTGGAGACTACACTAGCGCTTTTGCACTCTGAACAGCCAGATCTATCTGGTGCCTGGTACGCGTTTCACTGCATTCCTCAATTACACAATTACTTTAGATTTAAATTTAGATTAACACATTTCACCTTTCATCTGTCACATTTAATTTTCACTATTTTTCACACCTAATTTCACACTTTGATTTTTCACTTTTCACATTTTCGCTTTTCACTTCACACTTCACTACATAGCTCACACTACATAGCCACCTCTCATTGAGTCATCCTTTAGTTATCTCAGCTCCAACCTTAGTTATCTGGTCGTCCTCAGACGCCAAACCCGTAAACTCATCCGCTAAACCCCACCGCTAAACTCACCCCTCCTCACCCTCGCTATGGTCTCTACAATCTATGTCGTGCGGCATGGACTCCGTGCCAACGACCAGCCGTCGCCTACCGGCATCGATGGCGACGTCCGCTGCTCTATCCAGGGCGAACAACAAATCCTCGAGCTGGCCGCGTTTGTTCCGGGCCTGCTCCCCAAACCCAAAAAGATCTACTCGAGCCCGTTTTACCGGTGCATCCAGACAATCACTCCCTCGGCTGCTGCTTTGGGGCTGCCCATAAACATTGAAACGGGGTTTGGCGAGTACTACCACTATGACCGGCCAACGCACCCGGTTCCCTTGGACGCCAAGCAGAGTGCAAAGACTTTCCCGCTTATTGACCAGAGCTACGAGCCCAAAGTCGCGGTTTCGCGGCACGGCGAAGACAAGGAAAAGCTCCACGAACGCGTCGCCAATACCCTCAACGCGGTTGTTGAGGCGTCCACCAGCGTCGACGCGCTCATCATTTGCACTCACGCGGCTACCAAGATCGCCATTGGCCACGTCCTGGCCGGCGTCGAGGTGCGCTCGGGCACCTGCTCCATGGACCGCTACGACCTCGTGGACGGGCAGTGGGTCTGCAACACCAATGGCGACACGAGCTACCTCCGGCTGGGCGAGCAAATGCACTGGGATTTCTCCATGGCGGTGGAAGCCGGGTCCGTGCAGGACGAGCAAATGCGGAAACGCAACCAGGACCCGACCTCTGAGGTGCCCATGACCACGTTACTGGTGCCGTTGGACTTGAGCGGCCACGGGCCGTTGCAAAAAGACAGCACTATCCTGCAGGTGGCAGATCTCGATAAACCCAACCCGCTAATTCAGTTTAACGACATTATCTACCAGGGGTCATGGAGCAAGACGGTTGGCACTGAGGTTTTCACGACGCCCGAGGGCGAATATGTGGGCAAAACGCGTGACCGGCTGGTGCTAAACACAATTACGCATGAACCACTGGAGAGGGTCCGGTTGGTGGATAGGTTGAAGGAGATTGACAGGGAGAAGGCTGCAGAAAAGAGCACTCCTGGGGCTACAGAGGCAAGCACTCCTGAGCCTATGCAGGCTGCCAATAGCACAGAGTCCAGCACTCAGGCCAGCACTCTGCCCACTCGGGTAGACGCCAATGAGACACAGGCAGACAATCCCACTGCCGCTAATGGCACCAACGCCTCTCCCGCTGCCTCTCCCGCTAATGCCGCCCCCACTGTCCCTGAAACTACCTCCCCCTCCCCCTCACCCCAGCCTTCAGCGGTGCCCACCCAGGAACCCACCGACCAGGACAACACACCAATGGAAGACTGAGCCTCTAACCCCCCAACCATTAATAACTCATTAAATCTAATAATTCATTACCTTAAATTAATAGGACACGTGGAACCACCAACCCTACCCGTCCTGCGCCTACCCACCTACCACATCCCACCAACGCCCTACCACCACCCAAAGTCAATCAATTTTATAAATGGACCCAATAAACTGACTCACCGGGCCCTACTGCGCAAACAGCAATGCATATACATGCAGGAACCATGCACTATATATACCGGCTGGTCCTGACACATTTACAATGCCCACTTCTACTCTTTCCACCGGATCCGAATTCCCTAGCGGCGTGAAATTCGTTGGCTGCCCCTACGACGCAGACGTTGCCAAAGGCGGCCAGTGCCCCGCTCCTCTGCCTGTGCAGCTCGACAAGTACAAGGACGGCAAGTTTCTGCTAATTGCTGTTCCGGGAGCATTCACTCCTACCTGTAGCGAGAAACACATTCCTCCCTATGTCAAGCACGCCAAGGAGTTGCGCGAAAAGGTCGACGCCATTGTCATTATCAGTGCCAATGACCCATTTGTCCTGCACGGCTGGGCCAATGCTCTCAACGGGTACAACAAGGACCTGATTTTCGCCAGCGACGGCAATGCTGCGTGGTCCAAGTCCATTGGTTTGGCCGTTGATATGAGCTCCAAGGGTATGCAGGAACGTACCTGGAGATACGCCATGGTTGTGGATCACGGCAAGATCAAGTACTTGGGGGTTGAGCCTGATGCGGGAGATGCCACTGTGAGCGGTTACGACGAGGTTGTCAAGCATTTGTAGGCGTCCCAGGTGCCTCAGCCGCGTGAGCCAACAGGTCTCAGCCGAGCCAGTAGATCACAGCCTAGCCAACACGGCTCAAAGTATATAGCGATTTATGAGATTATGATTAAAGAGTATCAGGCCGTCTAGGGCTCAGATATACAAGCTGGTATCGCATGGATGCCAAGCCATAGTGCCCAGGGTCACAGTAGGCCAAGAGCCAGTAGGCCTGGAGTTGGAGCTGCCATGGAGCCGGTAAAGCCAGGTGGTCAATTTGGGTGTTGCTTGATGTTGAGAGCCCAACTGGCTTTTATGCTATACCACTGGATGCATAGTTGTGGCGCGTGCATGTGAGGTGGGGAGACGTGTTCGCGGTGAGGCCACTCTGGGGACTCAAATTTTACAGAATCCACCAATGTGCGGCAAATTATGCGTATTTAGGGGAAATTAGACTTGGCATTACCCCCTGGTATGGCCAATTTTGACCCCCTTCATGACGCATAGTTGTGGCGATGTGCATAGGCGAGACTGGCTGAGAGGGTGGGCCACAAGAGCAGAGGAAGATGTAGATCAAGCGGGTGGAATCCTCTATAGTGGGGCGGGATTTTAATGGATTCAGGGGAGCTGGCAGGGTGGCAGGGGTGGCCGGCTGGCAGGTACTGTCTAATACTGGACCTGAGCCTCAAGGGTCCACTAGCAGCCACATAACTTGGAGCCACACAACTTGGAGCCACCAATGCCCTATTCACGCGGCCAGGGACCTCCAGGTCGCTAGGGATGCTAGGTAGGCTCCATAGCGTACTCTGGAGTCTGGACCTAAGGATCTAGAGGCTAAATTAAGGTGTTGGTTACTTTTAAGGTGATCCAGCGTTAATTACTGTTATGCATGTGCTATGTACTGCTATGTACTGCCATGGGGCTGTGGAGGCATAGACCACTGCCTGCCTTGACTGCCATAGCATGTGGACTGGCATGTGGGCTGGCAATGCTAAGATTAGATTATATACATGTTATTTTAGTCAGTTGGAATGTTGTGTGGTAGTGTCTGCGATGTTGGAGTGCTTTGGTGCGCCTAGTGCACCCTGGGGTGCCAAGGCGCCTGGTGTACACCCTGGTGCTTGGCTTAGTAGCCCTTTCTCCTCGCCTCGTTCGTCAGCTGCCACAATCTCCTGATTCCGTCCTGGAACTCGCGGCGTTTACGCTCAATCCGGATCCGCAACCTCGCTTTGCCGGGGCGCTCGGCAAACTGCTGCAGGCGCTTGGTCTGGCTCACGCGGTTGATGTAATTGATCGAGTTGAGCTGGCGGATAGCGCCGAAAAGGTGCTCGGGGCTGTTTACGTCCACGCTGCGGCCGACATAGGCGCCGGTGCGCGGCGGCAGCACGACCTGCTTGTGCAAGTTGCCAGGGTGCTGGATGAGGTTTGCTCTCTCGTCCCTGGTGCTTTGTTTAGTTTCTGCTAAAAGTAATGCTAAAGAACGTCCCGCATCGTTGCCAACTTTGGCAGAGCCGCTAAATCTTCGCAGAAACATGTAAGCAGGAGCGAAGCGAATGCTTACGAAGCGGTGAGGACGTACTCTGTGAGATGGAACATAGCTGCAGTACAGTGGAATAGGGTTCAGGGAAGATATAGGTAACAAGTATGTAAAATAACTCTAATTGAGGGGTATTTATAGTACAGGATACAACATTACCATGTTGCATAGTAGGGCTAGGATTCTAAATCTCACAGCCCCCCTGACAACTGTAACGTAAAACCTCGTGTATGAGTTAGGGTGTCAAAAGAGGAAAGAATCCGTAGCTAAAGCCTTGAAACAAATCGGCTAGATTCTCTTTAGTATCAATCCAAGTAACGATCAAATAATAAAAAATAGAAAAAAAGAAAATGCTTGAGTTGGCGGTAGGTTACCTTATGAGTCTGGTAGAATACGCCATGCTAGCAGGTTACCCGCGCTCACATATAAATCGTAATAGGTAATCTGATTAAACGTGCGGCCAGTTGGTAATGTCTAGTAGGCACCTAGTGGTGGGCCCTAGCAAGCTCCTATCTCTGAGCCCCAAGTCTCTCCTAAGCCTCTGGGTCTCTTGGTCGCTGGGCCTCTGCGAACATGTATATTAACGATAAATTCAAATAATTTGGTAGTTGGCAGAATTAGGTAGGCGAAATGGGCTCCAAAGTAGGCTGAATGGTTCCTAAATGGGTCCTGAATGGCACCAAAGTGAGCAGGGCTCCTAAATGGGCTCACAGGCAACTACATAAGTTAGCAAAATCGTACATAGAATCAGCTGAGTTGAATCATGGTGAGGCCAGGAGGCACTCAGAGAGGTCGGGCTAGTGCTAAAGAGATAAATTAATCTATGCTAAACTCTTTCTCCTCGTACGGGTTTCGGGGGACGCGCCCGTTGGGGCCCAGTAACAGCATGCAAGATAGGTTTAGGCCGCTTGATGGGCTTTTTTTGAGGGAGCTCTACAAGTGACGGTGTGCTCTTTGATTTGTGGGAAATGGGGAGATCGCTCGCGTCGTCGCTGGCATCATCGCGGTTAGAGAGGTCCTCTTGATCGCTCGTGTCGTCGTGGTGCTCGTCTGTGTGGCGACCGTACCCTCTGGCAGTGCGCGGGGACGTGTGCTGATGAGACCCAGAAACAAGGTTGTGCACGCGCTGCTGGATGCTATTTGTAGGCTTGAACCCGCGCATCAGCGACAAGGGCGATCCCTCACTGCCAGCGCTCTCGTCGCGCTCCATTGAATGCTCAAACGGGTCGGGGGACATGGTCTCTGGGGTCTCGATTTCACTCACAAACTCCTCCTCCTGCTGGTCTCGCTCTCGGCTCTTTGTGCGAGAGCCTGTTCTGTGAAGCCAGGAGGACCGACGGTTATGGCCCTTGATGTGCAGGTGGTGGTGGTGGTGGTGGGACCCGCCCGAGGCGCTGCGCTCACTGGGCTGTTCGCGGGTATTTAGAGTTCGCAAAAAGTCCATAGACGAATCCATGTGCGAATCGTTGGATAAAACAACGGTGTTTGTACGTTCATTAAGACCGCCCAGGATCTTTTTCAGCTTGGCTCTTTCGGGGGCAGAGCTGCTGGCAGAGGCGGCCTGAGCTCTTAGCGCATGAGCAGCTCTGGCCGCTTCGATTTGTGCGCGTGTACGCTCCTGAATGAGCTGTGCTTGGGACGGCTGAGGGGATGGGTACCCTTGGTATGCAGGAGCCTGTGGCGGCTGTGAAGGTGTTTGCGGCTGGGTACGGGGCTGTACTGGCGGCACCGGTTTGGGTTTAATGGGTTTGATGGGTTGCTCGGGCCCCAATCTCTCGAGTTCTGGTTTTTGGGGGACAGGTTTTTGGGGTCTTTCGAATGGTGAGAAGGGCGTCTGGTTGGGCATGGGCTGGCTAGGCAAGGGCGCCTGGAGATGGTTGGGCTGGCTGGGCGCCTGGTGTAGATGATTGGGCACCTGAGCCTGAGCCTGTGCTGGCACCCCCTGCCCCGCCTGCCCCTTGATCACCGGCTTTGGCGGTAACGGCGGCTTGCTCTGCTGCAAATCTACGCTCTGCAACGGGGGAAACTTTGTATCGAAACTCTCATCGTTATCAGACGGGCTGCCAATAGGACTAGCGAAATCGAGCGATTTACCGGGAGAAACCAGCGACTCAAACGATTCGAATGGGCCCTGCGAGTGCGAGCTGTGTGAGCTGTCGAGAGCAGCTGGGGGCACCCTGGGGATATCCATATTCAGGGATTTGAATTCGGGTGTGCGAGCGGGGGTTCCGAGATCAGGAGCCAAAATGGGTGATTTATAGTGGGATTCTGGTGATCGCGAGTACTCGCCAGAGCGGCGGGGCAAGCTGATGGAGCTCCTCGAGCTGGTGGCGTTGGCGTTAGCGACGTTGGGGTGTATGCTGGAGGAGCTGTGTGCTGGGGGGATGCTGTTTTGTGAATCGCTTGATTTCGAGTAGTCGCTTACGGGTGCTGGCTGGGCGGACACGGGTATAGGCTGGCCAGGGATGGCCTGGGGCTGAGCTGGAGCCGCCTGGGGTTTTGAAGCTGGCTGCCCCGGCACCACAACCTGCGGTTGAGCTCCCGGGGCCGCCGGCATGGCATGACTCTTGTGCACCGGCAACGGCCGTACCTGCCCAGCCGCATGCCCAGCCGCATGCCCAGACGCGTGAGACGGACTCCTGTCGAGCGGATTGGGGACCCCCCGCATGGCACAAATCTCGCTCATTACCTGGTACGCAGTAGGCCGCTGCTGAGGGTTCGGCTGCAACAACACGCGTATAACATTCTTGAGCCTGTTGCTGTAGGCCGGCTTTGTGGGGATGATGTACGACGCACTGAGGATAGCCGGCACGCCCTCCTTTTCAAACGGCGTTGTGTAAAAACATAGCTTATAGAGGAAAACGCCCAGCGCCCAGATATCGCTTTTTTCGTCGATCGGGAACCCGCGGTACAAGTCGAGCATTTCTGGCGAGCGGTACTGCGCGGTTGTGTGGTGCTGGATATCGTCGTCCAAAATCTGGAGCTCCTGGGGGTTCTTGGGGGCCCTGAGGACGGGCGAGGCGGACCCGAAATCGCAGAGTTTGTAGTCTCCGTCGCCCGTCAGCAGCACGTTCTCGATCTTGAGGTCGCGGTGGATGAGGGGCGGGGCCATTGCGTGCATTTCTGCGAGCCCCCATGTGATATCGTACATGATTTTGAGCACCTCGTGCTCCCTGAGCTGGTCCCTGAGGCGCGTGTTCATGAAATCAATGAGGCCACCGCCCGAGCAAAACTCCATCAAAACAAACACCTCGTAGCCGCCGATTGCAGGGTCGCGGTTGCGCTCGGCGTGCGAGTCAATGTACTGCACAATTTGTGGCGCTCCTTCGAGCCGCTGCATGGCCTCGACCTCGGCCCTGAGCAGGTTGAGCAGCTGCTTTGTTGGTACCGCCACCCGCTTCAGACACACAATCTCGCCGGTGGGAGCGGGAGGGGAGCACCGCGCGGTGTACACGGTCGCAAACCCGCCTTCGCTAAGGTATCGCTCGATGGTAACCGTATGGCTGCCCACGGTGAGCACTGTTCCTGGCGAGTAGGTGGCCATGATTAAGCTACACAAGCCGCGTGAGATGTACGCACAAGCCGCGTGGGATAATCGCAGGCAGCCAGATTTAGATAATTTGTGTTAAATATCTACTTTTGAATTTGTAGTTTGAGTGGGCGGTGGGTGAACAGGTGGGTGGGCGAGCATGTGGGCGGTGGGCGAGCGGGTGCCAATCCTGTCCATCTAGCTGAAGGATTGGCTGTGGATGGATGTGGTGGAGCTGCTGTTGGAGCTGTGTCAGTTGTACAGTGTGTGAAGGCTCCAGGTTCAGCCTCCAGGTTAGCCTCAATCGCTCAAGCATCAGGCTCAGGCTCCATCGCTCACCGCCTCCTAATTCATTAGATTCTATATTGGGTTTGTTGATATGCGGTGGTACGGGCTGACGGCGCGAGGGACCGTCTGGGTGACCATACGGGCGACCGACTGGGTACCCGTGGTGCGTGCCAGCCGCCTGGCTCACCCCCATCTGAACTTGATTCATAACTCTACAGTTTTTGAGTGTTTAGAGGCTCCGAGGACTCCAGAGGGCCATTCAGCCGGTCCCAGATTAGCGTCGGTCAGAGCCCACTGAGTTCAGTCCCAGATCGGCATCACCAACCATCTATCCTACATCCCCAACACATCAAAGTGGATAAACATAAACTGTAGCCGCAGCTAGAGTTACTCAAGGTGCTATCCAAGGTAGCAGGTATACGCTACCTAGTTCAGATATCCGCTTGACTATCAAACGGCTTTTTGCTGCATTGAACCAAGCTGTTACGGTTTGAGAAAACGCATCCTGTAAAAGCAGTCTAGAGCCCTTTAGAGCTGGCTATTGGCGTGCCGAGCTCTCAGGCAGAGAGCCATCACTTGTACGGTTCTCTAAGGTTGTAGACTACAAAGGAGTTACTGGGGAGCAGGGAAGCTCTGAGCACACCTCTAGGGCAACTCACGTTAAACGCATGATGCATGCTACTCAATATCACTACCTCAAAATTCAAAGGATATCAAACACAGACGAAAACTCCCGAGATGACGCTTGAAAAGTTTGACTGGCTATTCGAAGATGAAGCTAATGCCTCAGATATTCGTTTTTATCAAGAAAAATACAAGGTAGTAAAAGCTATTCATGACAACTCGCCGCCCGCAGCTCTGATTCCAGCATTCCAGGCGAGTGCACTCTTCCATCAACAATCGGCTCATCAGGTCATTTCTCGATACGACGCGTCCCCCCAGTACTTTGATATCGTCCAGAAACTGAAGTGGCCATTCAACGCCCTGAAATCAGCACCGGAAGCCTCTCTCGGAAGCATTGACGGGACATGTTAAGGCCGTGGTTGTGGACGACAACGTTGCGGGAGCCGGTAATGCGGCACTGACAAGAGCTCTCATCGTACGACGGGGGTGACCGAACGTTCTCGTGGGACAAATTGGTACCTGGTTCCTAGGTCCATGAGCTCGCCTATATCATATTGGCTGTTCTACACAGTGTTTTATCCGCGAATACCTTTCTGGCGTTTCGCGCATGGCAGATTAGCTTCTGAGTCAAGTGCCCCAGGCAAAAACTACTATGGACAAGACGGTGTCCATTAGTACTGGTGCCAGTAGGCGTTGCAGCTGAGGTGAACGCGTGAGCACCTGAGCGTTTGAGCTAAACACTGAATTGAGCACTAGCATAGCCGAGCTACCAGTTGAATTTTGGCTGTTCTGCTATGAACTGATAGAGGATCGCGTGGCTTGCGTATCTCGCATCCTAAATCTACCAGTAGCACGAAATCGTGCCCGCCGCTAGTTGAGTGAAAGCAGTACTCAAACCATTCAACGCGTTTGCATGTAAGCGTGGCCAGGCGGCTAATTCAGCTCTCATGAACGCGTGGCGATGAACCCTAGTTCAGCCAAGATTCGTCTTATATCTCTTCGAATGTAATATTTTTCATTGCTTTGTTCAAAAAATTCCAGGCACTCTGGATGGTGTGTCGCCATCAGCGCGACGATATCGTGGTCGCGCATCATATCCTCAGAGGCGCCAAATATAGCGCGCCAATTAGCCGTTACTGCTGCTTTCACAAGCTCTTTTTCGTCTCTACACTCTTCGGAAAGAGTACTCAGCGCGTATTCACTCTGCTGTACATACTTGAACAAACTTTCCCCGTCTGCGACTAGCCCGTAAGTCCAAAGTAGCTCAGGCTCAATATCTATTGCAGTTCTAACAAATGTCTCGTCATATTGCAGCCTATCGCTAGCAAGCTCTAGCGCAGAAGCATCCTTTTGAATGGCTGTCATGACCACCTGAGGGTTATCTTTCAGCCCCTCGCTAGCGAACTCTAGCGCAAGAGCATCCTTTTGAACAGCTACCACAACAACTTTAGGGCTGTCTCTCAGCCTGTCACTAGCATACTCTAGCGCAAAAGCATCCTGCTGTAGAGCTGCCAAGACAACCTCAATGTTGTCTCTGAGCTCTTCACTAGCAAACTTGAGCGGATGGTTTTCTTCCCACCATATTGCATTCATAGATGCAAGCACCACGCCTTTATCATTTCTGAATGCCGGGAAATCCTCGAGATTAGATCCATGTGCGGCACACGCAGCAAGCGCAACGTCTCGATCAAAAGACAACTCGGGTGCAATTGAGCTAGAAATCCTCGTGCATGGCTCTATACCAAAGCAGGTCAGTACCATATACTTGTTACCAACCTTTCTACGCTCTTCAAATTCATCGAGTGCAAGCGGGGCATGGAGCCAACAGCCAAGATAGAGGTACAGATTGGTAAACAAGTTATCCTCAGCGCGTTCAGGTTCATAATCGCGGTGGCCCCATACTTTAGGCATGAGCTTGAGGTCCTTGGCACTAGAGTTGGCGCGAAAAGTCCTGTATATTCCGCTATCGACACCATACGGGTTCAGGCGCTTCCAGATTAAGTCGCCGGTGAATATCTTATGGAAAGTTTTACAAACTACCGCAAGGCGTGCATAAGTGACTGGATTGGGCTTAACATTCTGCCCAACTATGTACCAAATATCCTCAGGCAAAGTGATTGTCATGTAGTGTCTCAGTTGCTTCCGTTGCTATAAGCAGCTTTCAAGATTATGCAGAATGCTTTCATGCTAAAATAGCACATTATGCTGTTCATTGACGTTGAGAATCGGTTTTGTCGGCTCCCTGGACAAATGAGCCCAGAGACTTAGGGTATTATACGCGTCGCACCGCTTGGTATAGAAGCTATTTAATTAATTGGTTTAGAGAAAATCTGCTGAATATGATGCCTTTCTATAGCCACGCGTTTTGAACTTCCTCTGAAGCCCACCACAGCACTGGCACTTACAAGCGCTGGACAAGGAGCTGTCCCCGAGCCTAATTCAAGCCAGATAGGCTGCATTAAATGTGGCACTCTTACCTGTTTCCCCTAACCTCTAACGTCTTATTGCGATCATGTGCTTATCGTGAAAATAAAGCTCAGAGAGGCTGGCTATGACAGTTAATGTGCGTGCGTTGATGTGAGAATACTAAATTGAGCGAGCTCCTAAGGCATATTTTGAGTCAGTCGTGTGTATATCTCTTTTCGTTCATCCATAGACACCATGGCCAACCTGGTAAGATTCTCCCCTAAGCCGTATAATTACCACCAAAAGACACGGGAACGACCACTAATAAGCTTAGTCCCAGGTACATGGTTGTGCCTAGGGCTCAGGCATCGGATAGTCCACTAGGAACGTGTATGTTGACATTTGGACCACTATGAGCGTGCGCCCTGAATGCATTGTTTTGGTCTGTGCCGAGCCGGTATATTGCTGTGTAGGCTGCTTGACTTATTCAGTATAGAGTCCACTGAGCTTACCGCGGCCGTCGTCTGGCTAACTTGTACTACCTGGGGCTTCTTGGATACCTATCTCAGACTTGCCCAGCAGGTCCTCCGCTACCAGGCTATATTTCCTGATGTGCTATTTTATCAATCTATCTGTTGCAGTGGCTTTTTATGCCCACGTTGGTGGATCATCGTATTCCCCAGTACTTATTGGGGAATCCACTCAATGATGGACGATCTTCTCACACCCTACTTTTCTAGATTATCGTTCAGCCTCAGCACTAAGAAATTGTGGTACGAAAACCGCCAGGGAATTATATCTCGGTTCGGGGCCATGTTTTACTTGTCTATGCTGGCTTGTTCCTGTACGGACTGGTTTCAGTCACTGCTGCATACCTCGTAACAAAGCTAAGTGATCTCATCCCTAGTTTTAGTGTCAACCGGTAATTCGCCAAGAGAGAACTACAAATTGAGTGGACAATGCGCCTGTTCCTCTAGGCTGCCGAATTAGGCTCAGAGCTAGTGCTTGCTGGCGTGTCGATCTGGCCAATTTGGCTGCTCAATTGGGCTCCGCGGTGCTGCCCACTCACGTCTCAATAATTCCCTGTGCCAACTCGATTGAACAATCCATCCTATATAGCGCGCGTGAGGCACCGCTAGACCTCCAACTATGGGTGACGCTCCCGATTCCTGCAGTCCCAGCTGCCACAATCCCTAGATTTAAACGAACAAATCTAAACGAACAAATCTAAAACGAACAAATCTAGGAATGAAATATCATCTCACCTCTAGTGGGCTACCGGGCCACCACCCTCATGACTCCCATGGCCCATACCCATGGCCCCATAGCCAGCCAATTCCCAAATAACCACAAATAATTCCAATAAATTCACAGCAACCACCTCCCACCACTTCCCAACATCTTGTCATGTTACTTTGGAAGTTGCTATGGGCGGCCATTGACCAGCTCAGTCCAGCCATTGAGAGCACCAGCGGAGCCACTAGCCACGCCCCCATTGCATACATTGATTCTATCCTACAAAACATCAATGTCCCCGGCCAAAATAACCTCCCCGGTGCCCTCCCCGGTCTGCCTATCGCCTCCCCTAGCAAACTGGCCCCCAACTACTACTTTCACTGGATCAGAGACGGTGCAATCACTATCAACACTCTTGTAGACACTCACGATCCTACCCTAAACTCCACAATTGACGCGTACCTCACCAGCTCGTACCAGCTCCACGGCAGTCTCGGCGAGCCCAAATACTATATCGACGGCACACTATTCACAGGCCCCTGGGGTCGCCCGCAAAATGACGGCCCTGCTCTTCGCAGTATGGTGGTGGCTAAATGGGCTGCGCAGCAGGGAACCCTGGAAAACGTGTGGCCAATGCTGGAACGCGACCTCGAGTATACGGCCCACAACTGGGCGCTGCCGTGCTATGACTTGTGGGAAGAGCTTTACGGGTACCACTTTTTCACTAGTATTGCGCAGTACGGGGCAATGCACGTTGGCACGGTTGTTGCAGAGTGCGTGGGCCGGCACGAGCACGCTGCGCGCTACGCCGATACCCGTGACCAGATCGCGGCATTCATCAAAACCAACTTTATTACTGGCCGCCAGCCTGTACGTGAGCACTATCCTTCTAACCTCGGTGGGCGCCAAGGTCTCGATACCGCTAGCGTTGTGGCCGTGCTTGAGCTCGAGTCCATGGCCAGCTGGGCGGGCAAACTCGAGTTTACGGTGGAGCACCCGGCTGTCAGGGCTTCTGTGGACGCGCTAATCGCTGATTTCACCACCCGGTACCCCATCAACAATAACCAAATAGGAGGAATTGGCCGGTATCCGGAGGACGAGTACGATGGAGTAGAGCGAATGGGGGGCAACCCGTGGTTTATATGTACTGCAAGCATCGCCGAGGCTTTGGTTGTTTACGAGGACCCGAGATCCAACGCGTTGTTTGAGTTTATTGAGCGGCATCGCGGCACAACGCTCAGTGAGCAAATGGATAGCGTGACCGGGTACATGCGAGGGGCAGAGAATTTAACCTGGAGTTATTCTAGTGTGTGGAGGGCAAAAAGGCGGTATAGCTCGTTAAAGGCGTGAGAGGCCCTGATTTGTGGGTAGCTGGCAGCAGACTACGTACGGTAGCCATCTAGCTGGTTGTTTGGCCATTAATTTATTAAAATATTAGCTCTATAATCCTATTCTATAATACTTGTTGCATATATCCTGCTAAATGGCCTCATATTAGTAGTTACAAGCTGCCACCCAGAGATGACCGAAACTACACCCACTAGCCACTTCATCATAGGCACTCCATAAAAGCCACTCTATAAACTACAGTAACTGTCTGCCTTATCAGCCTGATAATTCTACGTCCAAAGTTTCCCCGTCAACGCCAATAGCCTTGGGTGCATACACCACATATGAATATGCACCTCGGACAATGCTGCGTTATTTGCTATAAGACTTATATAGTAACTTTCACCAAACATAGCTGAACAAAGCGTGTGTTGCCCTTGTAAGAAATGCCTTGCACAGAACTAAACGCGAATTCGCATGCAAGCAATTGCCATCCCACCGTTAAGGTCTAGATGGTGGTTGAGCATGAGAATCGGATTTTAGCATTCCTGAGCACATCCGAAACCTGCATTCGAGTTCCTGGGTATCAGCTCATGAGTGCACTGTGGAGGCAGCTGGATGCACTCTGGAGTTCATTGGGCTGTTCATTGGGCTGTAGGTATGCACAGCCATCTCCGCTTTCCTTTAGGTATCCCAATGCCTGATGGTCGCGCTGGAGGGCCCCTAGCCATGAACCATTTGCTCGGATTGAAGTGTCAGATTGCAGTAAACTAAATCGAGTTTATGCAGAGGGGTGAGGGGTGGCCACCCGTGGCATGGTCTAGTCTATGCACTTTGATCTATATGTCTATAAGGGATGTGGTTAAGGGGGCAGGCGGGGGAGACAGAGACGCTTGGGCCGTCAACTCCCAGTTTGCATAGCTTCTCGCCACCAGTTTATCGTTATCGACCAAGCCAGCTGCTATCCAGCTGGCTCCGCTCACAACTCGCCACTCACTCGCCCAACTCGCCAACTCGCTCCGCTCATTGGGCTCGTTTGGCTCGCTCGGGCTCGTGGCTCACTGCAGCGCCAACCTCTTCTTGGCCAACAACCTCACCAACAACAACATCCAAAACTCAACGCGATCCTTCATGGCCAATAAAATACCCTGCACCAACACTCCCTTGCTCAATTGCGGGCCAATTCCTTTAAACAGCCCCTTGAGGCCATCGTTCTTGATCAAGTAAACAAGCGCTTCCTGGAACGACGCGAAATGTTTTTTGCCCTTTTCGCTGCTCTGCTGCATAACTTTGGCAACAATCATTGGCTGAGTAGCGATCGTCGCCATACTCTTGCTGAGCGCACCCAGCAGGAAATTATCCGCCACGCTGAGCACCTGTTTATCGCCAAACAGCGCACTGCGGAGCCGCGAACTCGAGCCGTAGGTGATGCTGGGGTTCACCACCAAAATGAGCGAGGCCTTGAGTCCCCTCCAGAGGCCCGAGGGGCCATCTTCCTGCACCACCCGTTTGGCAGTAACGAGCAGCGAAGCGTCTGAATCGGCGGTTTGTTGGCGCGTCGTCACCACCGAAACAGGAATTGTAAATAATTGGGCGAGCGCGCCCGAGATGGCGCCCAAAATAAGTTCAGCAGCAGTGGAAATGTTTTGCGTTCCCTGGCGCTTGACGTATGCGCCGCGAACCACAGAGTACCAGTAGAAATAGGCGAAATTGGTGCTGGCAACGCCGAGTAACGTGCCGCCGAGGCCAGCGTACAGCGCCTTGAGGCCGCCTTGCCGGTACACTTTGCGTATAACATCCAGCGTTCCATCGTACTGCACGGCATCGTTTTTGGTTTGTACTTGAAGGCGCGTTTTCGCCAGGTCCAGGGGGTACACCAGGAGGTTGGCGCCCATAGCGGCGAGTGAGCCGGCAATTGCTTTACCCCAGGGGCTTAGTTGTGTTGGTTTCGATTGAGCTGCCATTTTGTGTGGGGGAGGATGTAGCGTGTGGAGAGGGACTAAGCTGGGGTATATATTATCGCCGGGGTTAGGGTGCGCGCAGGTGCGTATAGTGGCCCTCTCGTTTGCTGGCGTTCAAGGGATCAAGTGCGGAAATATTTGCTTAATTTAGACTGATTGGCCTGATACTAGGCTGTTGACTGTACGTTTATCCGCTATTCTCCAACCTGTGGGGAAAGCCATGTCCGACCTCGGCCCAGAGAGATACCTATCGCGAAGCATTTTGGGGTGGTTAGAGACCGTGCGAACAGTTGGCGTTATACGAATATGAGGAATTATTGTTTTTGGTAGCAGAGCCAGATATTTGACTCAACTGGCCAATATAATCACTTGAAATAGTTAATGACGCAACTCTGGTCACGTGGTTCTCCACACTGCAATGCGATGCAGATGCACGCGAGCCGGCCAACAGCAGAGTAGTTGCGAGGCTGTACACAGGGGTTTATGAGGTCATTGACGGTGCCAGAGACCCCCTTTTATAGTATGTGAGCCTTGTGACCACCCAGCACGCTTTCATGTGTCTCATGCACCATGCCTACATGCAGGTCAATGCAAGTCCAAACGTTGAGCAATGGCACGGCAGGAGCGTGGAATGCCATATGGGGTGGGCCCGGGAGTAGCGGTGTGGGAGCATGTGGACGTAAGAGTATAGGAATTAGAGTAGTTAGAGTATGCGATAAAAGCAGTTAGGATGAGGTTAAGTAAGTTACTCAACCGAGCGACTGAGCAACTGTGAGCTGGATATTTGGGCGCCTATATTCTTTTATGGCTGACGCCTACGGCCCTACGGCTAGAAGTAGATTCTGTTTATCGGGATAACGCTGACATAATTTTTTTCGTATCTCTCGCCACAATTTTGGTGGCGCAGGTGCTGCTAACCTAAAAGTTTTGATAAGTAGCCCTACTTAGTCATCTCCTCAGGGCTGCGGACACTCACTCATCAACTCTTTCACCGGCACCCACTCAATCCACCAAAATGCCCCCTAAGATCGATCCTAATGAGGTTAAAGTAATCACCCTCCGTTCTGTCGGTGGTGAGGTCGGTGCCACTGCCGCTCTTGCTCCTAAACTTGGTCCCCTCGGTCTTTCCCCCAAGAAGGTCGGTGAAGACATTGCCAAGGCCACCAAGGCCTACAAGGGTGTTTCTGTAACTGTTCAGCTCACTGTTCAGAACCGTCAGGCTACTGTCAGCGTTGTTCCTTCCGCCAGTACTCTTGTTATTGTCGCTCTCAAGGAGCCTCCTCGTGACAGAAAGAAGGAGAAGAACATCAAGCACAACGGTAACATTCCTCTCGATGAGATCATCAAGATCGCACGTGAGATGCGCTCCAAGTCCATGGCCAAGGAGCTCGTCGGTACCGTCAAGGAGATCCTTGGTACTGCCCAGTCTGTTGGTGCCCGTGTTGAGGGTAAGCCCGCTAAGGTCATCATCGACCAGATCAAGGCCGGTGCCATTGAGATCCCCAGCGAGTAAATAAAATATCTATAATTATCTCTCCGGTTTAGTCGCTTTGCGGCAATATGGTTTACTACACTCTGGGGCAGGTGCCTAGTGCCTTGTTCCAATTAAACGTAAACTAGAGTAACTCCCTTTGCTCACCTGGCTTGGATTCGTGATAAGTTGGGTCCATCATTGGGATACAAACGCGAAGCGAAGCGAGCGGTTGTGAATAGGCTTTGGTTGGTGGCATGGGTGTACTGGCCACTGGTCAGCCCACACTGGCCCCCGGCCCTGCTCGCCGCCTGGACGCTACTGGAGAGCTCCTAGCATTAGTTTATTTACTCATTACTTTTATCCGATATTACAAGCATCTCAACTCAATTATTTAGTAGTTCCTTTAGTGATTTCGTCTATCGCTATTTTCACTAGTAGCTGACTCCCTAGGCACCTTCTGGCCTCTACAGACTACTAGGCTGCGGAGATAGGCTCACTCATATTTGCATTATATTAATCTCTCTACTTCAAAATCACACACTAGTTATGCTTTATGCTTCAATTACGGCTACCACTCAGCACTCGTGTCCTCTCTAGTTAGCCAGCATAATTGTACAGCATAGTTGGGCATCTGGTCCCAGGAGTTGTTAATTTTTAAGGTGGCAGTGATAGTTGTGAGTGTTTTGAAAAGAAATCAGCACTTTTGGAGGTATCTAGTGCCATTTAAAGCACCTGGAGATGACATGTGACCAAGAGCCTAAAGCCACATACGCGTTCACACCAAATCACATAAAAGATAAATCGAGTGCCGCATTTCAGCAAATTTCAGCAAATTTCAGCCACATGGCAGCCGGATCAGCTAATTACCACCTTGCGGCTACAAGACATTGCTGCAGCAACTCTCGCTTATGCGGACCCAAAACATACTTATATAACTGTTGCTCCGTAGCCACTTGCCTATGCCCCTCGAATCAAAAGTTATCGGGTACAAGCGTAAAGACTCGCCCGTCGAGCTGCACACTGTGACCATCGACGATACGGTCGGTCCTGACGAGCTGCTCATTAAAACTACTTTTACCGCAATTAATCCTGCTGATCTCAAAATAAAAACTCTGGCTTTTTACTCGTCGCAATGGGTTGCTGGTCTCGAGTGCAGCGGAATTGTCGAAAAGGCCGGTGCTAACGCGGCCGTCCGGTTCAGTCCAGGAGATAAAGTGTGCGTGCTGCTGAACCCCAGTCCAACCCATAAACGGGCCACTATTGGATCGGTTACCAAGGTTAACATCACGCAGAGCGGTGTGATGCACCAGCCCAAATGCCTCGAGGACGCAGAGGCCGGTGGGTTCACTTTGTCATTTGCGACTGCTTGGAAACTCATTTCTTCTGGCCAGATTGATCCGGAGGCTCCTGTATTGGTTCTCGGTGGAGCCACGTCGGTGGGCTGCCTCTTGCTGCAGCTTTTGAAGAAGCACTACAAGGTCAAGCGGATCGTGGCTACTTGTTCGCCCAAATCAGAGGAGCACGTCAAGAGCTATGGTGCCCACGAGACCGTCAATTACCGGTCGCCCGAGTACTTGGACCTCCTCAAGGCCTCTGCCAAACGCGGCAAGTTCCTGACTATTTACGACTGCGTGGGCGGCTACGGCCCCATTTCCATCTCCAACGATCTCTTGTTGCCGGTTTCTCTCGGCAGCACCTATGTTTCTCTGGACGGAGACGTGGAACCGGGCCACCAGTACACCCAAACAAAGGCCACCGACTACCTGATTTGCGGTGCTCGGATGGCGTTCAGGTACCTGTTTGGCAAGTACTATGGCCTCAACTATAGGCTGATCCTCACTGATGCCAAGGAATGGCCAATGCAGGGTCCCCAGATTGTCGACGACTGCAAGATCCATTTGCGGATCGGCAAGGTGTTGCCTATTGCCCAGGTAGCAGAGGCATGGGATGATGTAGACAAGGGGTACGGGGGTAAGATTGTGTTGAGGTTCTAGGTAGGCCAGAGACCTCCAACACGGTGGACGCGACCGTCTCTGGACGCCAACGGACGCGACTGTCTCAGGACGTGACCTTAAGCTCCAAGCTCCAGGCCACCTTAACCCATTTGTTTAACAATCGCTTAGTTCAAAATAACCACTAGCATGTCACTAGCGTGACACTACATATAACATCACCATCACCACCCTGCCAACATTGTGACATCCACTACTATGGGACTCCGGCAGTTTATTCGTGAATGGAAACAATGCAGGGCTGGCAGACCAACAGTAACGGTGGAGAAAACGCACTATGAATCCCTGGAAGCCGAGGTCGAGACCCTCCGCAAGATCATCAAGGATACTCTCAATGTCGATGACGCCGTCTCGCTCGTCGAGACCCTCAGCGCCGCTCCCCTCAGCGCGGCTTCCCCAAGTGCCCCTCCACTGCGTGTACCCGAACTGCGACGCGCTCGATCCGTCCTACGCCCTGAACCGCAGCCGAGGCAGCCACCGCCTCTGCGGGCCAAAATGTCCATGCCGGCTATTTCAAAGCCGCGTTTCGAGTCTCAGTACAACAGAGGCGTATCACAGGAGAATTATGCACCCAAGATACGGCCACCCGTGCCTGAACCGATAGCCACGTCCACCCTTCGGGACACGCTCCGAGACACAGCACCGCGGAACCGTCCTCAGCGGCCCGTGCACGAGGAGCTTGCGTCTGTGATCGCCCATGGCGATAGGTTTGGGGTTGATCAGCCAAGTGCAGACTTTGGGCACTGGGCCGAGGTTATTGCTCAGCGCGATGAGCACAGGGCCCGCCAGGCCAGGATGGTGCAGAGTGAGTATGCTGCAAAGAGGCTTGATAGTTCTTTTTAGCTAGTAAATTTATGTGAAGTCGATAGATAACATGTGCTGAGGTTGCGGGAGAGTGGCCCTAGTGATTGAGCATTATTGAAGCTCTGGGTCTCCTAGCTGGGCTGTTTCTGGCTCCAGTGAGAGCTATATGGGCTACAAGACAAGCTAAATAGGTCAATTCCGCGGGCTCAGTCTTGTTACTCTGATATTATGTCGAACCAGCGTAGCACTTTTTAGGTGACATTTTCTGCGATGGGGCACAGCTTAAAGGGAGAGTTCATGTATCCAACAGGGCATACACAGGCCTATACCGCCGTGCATTTTTAGCAGTGGTTGGGGTGGGCCAATGGGTGGTCGTGTCTGTGTCAATCACCAGGGGCAGAGTGCGAGGTTTCTATACTACGGCTGTCATTTGTCCGGTTCCGCGGCATTCCGGACGCCAATGTATCTCAGAGAGAGCCAAGAGTCCACCCCAGGATTCTGTGGTGGGGGCTATACCACAGATTGATTGGGTACCTGTGAGCTAGCGAAGACAGGTTGCTAACCGCTCCCCCGGTGATTGACTATGTCTGAGCCCAAGAGTGGTGGTACGCCACTAGCCTCAGACTTGCCTGTACCAATCTATATAAACGATAGCCCACTCACTCCAGCAATTGGTTGTTCCTATGCCATATCTGGAGATCCCGTGGGCCACCAAGAGCGGCGCGTTCAAATGCCATATCCCCTAGCAATCTGGCCAGATCAATGTCCAAGCTAGGGATTATGGGCTAATAAACCAAAGAAAGGTGCAACATAGCTGCAGCTGGCGCACAGTGAGTTGATTGCTCCAGGCAGATATTGGGCATTTCTGCTCCAATACGTACATCGACATAGCTCAGTCTGTGACCTATCCAGCACAAATCTATTTATCATTCACCGGTAAATGGTGATAACGCCAAACAATGGCAAGGTACCCGGCTACATTAGCCAAAGTTGAGGTACCTTTGACTACCTAAAAAACCCACCAAAGCAAGTGAGAAGAATCCAGCAGAATTGATTGCAATATCAGAGCTGGGAATGTGATCGCTGTGTCGTAAACCGGTGACGGCAGTAGAGGGGACATCGCCGGTAGAGAGGATCTCCTCTTGGAGCTGTGTAGAGGGAGCTGTGCAGAAATGCGAGGAGAAGATAATAAATTTGGTGAGCTGGAGGCCCATATTATACGAAAAGTACAGACTTGAGTTGCCATCCAGACATACCTCTAGATACCCAGTTGGGTAACCTCAACCAGGAGGGTTAGGCAAGGCATCAAGGTGCTCTAAATTAGCATGTATATGAGGTATGCAAGTGCCTCCACCTTGTAATTTAATAAAAGCGGTAACTACGGATAGGTAAGGGTAATGTGGTAGCACAGGTAGCACGATTAACCAGAGAAGCCCATACAGGGTATTTCGAATGTTCAACATCTATTTAGCATATTTGAATTGTATTCAATTTAGCTTAGTCGAATTGTATATTTTGTCCCATTTTGACGCAGAGTTTATTGTGGCGTCCAACATGGTACGTTACAACTCATTTTTTGCGCCAAAAATCCTATAAACGGCCGTGAACCAGCAAAACTTCCAGAGTATGCTACCAGCCTTTTCTGAACTAGCATTCAATCCTGACCACTACTTGTGCTCCAGGACAGGGTGGGTCTACAAATGCGCATATAGGAGCGCTTGAATGCTCAAACAACGTTAAAATAGTCTGCCCAAGTGGCGAGTGGAGTGTTTAAGGTCAGCTTTGGCGCTTGGGGTGACGTCAAGAATTCAAATCATCGTAGGCATTCTTGCACCACTTGGCTTCACCAGCCGCTAACCCTCGCGACAGCTGTCTTGCCATCTTTGCGCTCCACAGCTGCTCAAAATGCCATGCCAGGAACGGCCCCACGCAGCTCAGTTTGCATGTTTCGGGGAAACTCGTGACCATGTACTCCACGTGAAGCACTTCAATCTGCTTTTCCAGGTGCTCAGAAATAACCGGCGGCGGCGTGTTTTCGCTATATGGTTGGTGTGCCACGCGGGCGTTTGCCGAGGCAATCCTCGAATCGCGTATCCACCAAGACCCAGTAGAAGAAGTCTACGACAGCATCGAGGATTGCCTCTCGTCTTTGCACGGAGTCGCCGAGCCCCGCTCATCGCAACCCGTGGACTCGCCAGTACTGCCCCCTCCACCAAAAGTAGCCACATCAGTGCGCAAATAAAGCAACAGCGCCAGCTGCGGGTCTGTTTTGCGCCACGCTTTGCCTTCAGTACACGCGGTTCCTCGACTGGGCAGCAACCACATCAGGCGGCGTGAGCGCGTAGCTGAACCGGCAAAGAAGCCACCAAAGGTTGCAATCAAGTCTATTACAAGTGGTAACAAAGTGGTAGCTGTTTATTTATTCGTAGGGTTTAGCCGTAAGTTTTTTGGCATACAGAGCATATTTGGTGTAAATTATTGCTAATGCAAATGCAAATGTGAATGTAAATGATATAAATGTGGCTATTGTGTATGTAAATGTAGCTATTGAATATTTTTCTAGACTCCAGAGTTGGACATGCAAGATGGACACTTGTGCTCTCGATTGTGGGTCGCATTACCGGCGTGGGGTTCACCCGTTTGGGTTACCCGTCTAAATATAAGTTGCAGCACCAGAATAAG
>JAJLUX010000052.1:0-53366 GCA_030564425.1 Wickerhamiella cacticola | reverse complement strand
ACGATAACATCTCCTGGTCGGACGGTCCTGGTACTGACCCAGACTGAGCTTGTTACGGGATCACGCGACTGAAGTGGGAACCACTCCGTACCAGCGGAGCCCATGGATTCGTGAGGGCCTAATACCATAGGCTACGACCTCGGGGGGCCGCCCCCGGGAAGATTGCTGGCTTGTGCTTGACGCTCCGACGGGAGCCGATAGCAGGGACCAGCGAGTAAAATCTATTCTTTAGTTTCTGTCTGCAGCGGGGCTATATGAATGGGGTTGACACGTCGCGACCAGGATTTTACTGTTAGAGGAGAAGTTTATGTTTGTTTTTCAATGTCCAGTTGAATCACTTATTGTAGTATTAAGATTATCTAGCCGTTTTGTAGAGCATAATTATTGAATCTCTGTTGTTTTGTTAAATTGTTTTGTCGTAATACCCACCGAGGCCAAGATCCTGCTTGGTACTCCCCTGTGGCATGAGCTTCAGCGTCATCGTCAACCTTGGCATATTTGACGTGCACCAACGCTCTTTCAAGGGCAGGTTCAACATAATCAGTATTGTCGTCGTAATTCGTTTAGTTTTGCATATAATTATATCCGAGATCTCTGAGCGTAGTAAGAGATGTAAATCGAAGCTGTCGCGACTGCTACATTTACTATGTAGTTTATACATTGGAAAGTACACTTTGAACACCCGGATGAGGGTTCACAACGCACATGCCATCACCAAGCAAGCGCGTGGCCAATTACTTCACTGGTGTAGACTCTTAGATCGATACAAGCGCCACTTTATCTCGTGCTCTCGTGCCTTTGAAACTGGTAATATAAGTAAAGAATTAGGTCTATATCAAAAACTATCGAAAATGAAGCGCAGAAAAGATGTAGAGGTTAGCAACTGGGCACCCCCAGCATTATCCCTCCAATGTTGTCACTGCTCGTTCAAAGTAGCCACTACGTGACCCACACTTACTGCAGGTCATAATTACCGCTAATCCACTCGTCAAACATTTCTGAGGCATGTACCGGCTGATCATGTGCTACCATATGTCCTGCATCGTAGACGCGTAGGAACGTAAACTTCTCGTAGTTGCGGACCTGTCCTGCTTCTTGTCCAGTCTTGCTTGACACCCACGGCTCTAAATCGTGGTTAGCGTACTCGCTCTGGCCACTCCACTCGAGCTGTTTTGACCAGTTTTCGTTGCCCAACCAGTTGCAGAGGAAATCTTTATCGCCCGCGAAAACAAGCACCGCAACCTCGTTTTCTAGAAGCTCAGAGACATCGTTAGCAAAAGGGTAAGCATAATCGCCAGTCGCGTAAAACTTCTCGCTAACGTCTGTGCTACAGTCAACGTATGAACGGTTCACTCCGAGCGCTTCCTGGACTTCAGGCAGATCCAGGTACTCCTCGATATAGTTGTAGGCAGGATAACATGTATTGGGATCAGGACAACTCATTCTCACATCATAATAGTTCACACCAAGGTCGCCAAACGCACCTAATGCCACGTTGTCGCAATACTCTCGGGCTGGTACGCACACGCTGGCAGTGGTGTTCTCAGCGCAAGCTTTCAGCAGCTCGTCGCAATGCGGCAACCCCTCACTCATTTGTGCACAAGCAGTCTCGTTTAGTACTGCAGGGTACCCGCCCCCACCACAAGCCATGGGCTGGTATTGGTCGTACTGGTGCAAGGCGTCCACTAGTCCATTTCCAATTGCAACAGATGAGATATCGAAATCACGCGACTCCTGTTGACGGTGGTAATTGGCAAATGCCGGTACATAATGCCCCGCGTAGCTCTCACCAGCGATATGGAAATTGTTCTTGTATTGCGGAAACTGCTTGAAAAACAGCTGCAAGAATACAAAATTGTCCTTTGCGGCTTCCTCAGTGGTTGATACTTCTTCGCCATAGCTGAATCCTGCGCCGATAGGCTGGTCCAAAAACAGAATGTTGGCATTGTTGGTCCAGCTGTTTGGGTTGTACCGCGGCGTGGTATCATTGGTGATGAGTGCGGGGCCAAACTCAAAGAAGATTCCATCCATCGAGCTACAGCCAGGACCGCCAGCTAACCACATGACAGTTGGATCGTTTGCTGGGTCCGAGCGGCTCTCAAAGAACCAAAAGAAGAAATGTTTGTCGCCAGCGTCATTTCCGGCGTCCTCGCTATTATCAGAGCCGTTAGAGTTACCGCCGGTACCATCACCGCCGGCACCACCGGTACCAGAGCCACCGTTGCCGGAGCCGTTGGAGTCACCACCAGTGCCGGCGCCGCCGGCACCACCAGTGCCAGAACCACCATTGCCAGAACCGTTGGCATTACCACCGGTACCAGAGCCACCAGCGCCTCCAGTACCGGAGCCACCGTTGCCAGAGCTGTCGGAGCCAAGGATATCAAAGTACCCAGAGTACTGCTTGACATCGTCAACACCAAGACTAGTTGGCTCCTTGATGCGTACTCTATAGTTTGGATACTGTGCATCCTCGATATGGATTGGGAAATGCCCACCACCATTGCCATTATGGGGACTAGTCGCTTCACGGCGCTCAACACGTTGCGGGCTGATTTTGGCCATATGACGATGGATCTCCTGCTCGCCATTTCTCACATTATCAAGCACCAAGTTCCAGGCCTTGATCGTGGCGTCGGTTATAGGTTCCTTGAGGTTGAACTTGTCTTGAGCTTCCTGGATACGGTTGATAGTATCGGCAATTTTGGAGGGATACGAGTGCCCAACAGCTATCAAGCTAAGGCAAACAGTGAAAATATTCATGGATAGAAGAATTATTTCTACGGGCTTTTATAGCTAATGTGATTTTTGCCGAGACGTCGATCCTCCGCGGTGCAGCGATCGACAATGCATGGAATCGACTCTCTTTGTTTTCCAAGGTAGGTAAACAGAATAAACAGTGGTCGCCATAGTCGTAGGCCCTCCCAGTGATGCTGGGGGGGACTGCTGGTCACGCGTCTAACCGATACAACACACTGTCGCGTTTGAGTGTTTGAGCTACTACAAATTACGTGGAGTAACGGGCACTACAGATTACTATAATGATAAAATGAGTGCAAGTTCAAGAGAGGGTAACATGAGACAGGGGTGCTCGTTGGTGCATGAACTGGAGTATGCACTGAGTGGGGTATCGAGAAAAGTTCTTCGCAGTTTGGCTAAATATCGATACATCTAAGTATTACCATAAAATAGCCAGCTATTGTCCACTAACAGCTGGTAAACGCCTCCCAACAGCAATATCTGGCACCCACCCACCTAGCCGGAGTGCCCCGATTATCATGGAACATTGCTGAAAACATGCACTTGGCGTTACGTTAATTCCCGAAACTGGCACAAGCCGCACATTTTTCAAGATACGGCACCAGCTGCATTTACTAAGCACATAAGCGAGATGTAAAGACGCTTAAGGTGTGGGTCAAATCGGGGGACGTTTAGACACAACATTGGTAGCATAATGTATGAAATGTCTTCAAAAGAATGTAAAAAAGACGTATCAACATGCTGAGTTCTACTCAGCATTTTCTGTATTGTTTCAAGATCTATACTAGGTAAATTACTAGGTGTTTTTGCTATGTAATTATAATATTATTAGTATTCCCTTGTGTACATTTTTCTATTATTAGTAATAAATAATTATAATTAACTGAGACAGGTAACTCGGGGCTGACAGTTTAGCAGTGAAAAATTTAACACAAATATTCTAAAATGGGAAAAGTCAAGTCTTGATTTTGCATAGTGCTTTGGTATTAGTAGATAGTCGTGTTATTTCACTTTTCAGGCTTGATCGGAATCTTGAGTTTTTTGCCGGGCTCATTTCGCCCAAACTTCTAAGTTGAGTATTTACTCTTGAATTGTAACGATATATATACAAATACGCGTGGAGCGCACTAATATAAACTTCGCCGGGCACAAATTTTAAGGGATCCTACAACAGCACATTGGGCCCCTTTGGCGTTATCTGGACGATCTCATGTACCTGGCCAGCACCCACAATCACAAACAGCTTGAACAAAATTAGTACTTGCGGTATTTAGGATGTAGAATTGGCACAATTCGTGCCTTCTCCTTTTGTTGATTCCATCCGTGACTCTTAGCTTCTGCATTAATTTAAATCCATTTGAGTATTCATAGACATTACAAGCTAAAACTAAACTACAAAGCAACATTCTCAAATGCCTTGGTAATGCTTGCAATAGCATCGTCGACCTTTTCGGGCTCGCTACCAACACCCTGGACGCTCTGGCCCTTACCACCAGAACGGCCGCCAACAATCTCGCTAGCAGCTTTACCGAGATCGGTAGCCTGTGCCTTGGAAGAGCCATCGACGTAGCATCCGTGGGCAACCTTGTCGCCATCGACGCTAAACAGGTAAACGCTCTTGCCGGGCAACTTGGTCTTGACATAGTTGAGGCCTTCACCCAATGCCTTGGCGGGGACACCGTCGATCTTGAGCACGGCAAAAGTAGCGTCCTTGTTTTGTTCAAAGTACTGAGCAATAGCGTCAGTGACCTTCTTGGCGGCCTGCTTGGCGGCAGCCTTGACCTGCTCCGTGACCTTCTTTTGGAGCTTGGCGTAGCGGTCGCTGAGGTCGGCCTTGTCAAGGACAGAAACCGAGAGAGCCTTGAGCTCGACGCTAATCTTCTTGGAGACAGCCTCTGCGCGAGGATCCTTGTGCTCCACGAGCGCTTCAAACTCGTCGAGCTTCTGGCCAAACTGGGCGGCCAACCGCTGCACATCATAGGCATCGGTACCGGTAACAGCAACAATACGACGAGTACCCTTGGCAATACCGCTCTCCTCGATAATCACAAGCTCACGGATCTCACCGGTCTTGTTTACGTGGGTACCACCGCAAAACTCCACAGAGTACGAGCGCCATTTCTCGTTGCTAGGGTCCTGGAGCATCTCGGAAACGGGAGCGCCAACACTAACAACGCGGACAGGATCAGGATAAGTCTCACCGAAAACGGCACGCAGACCGGAAATCTGCTGAGCCTGGGAAAGGGGCACAACCTCAGTGTAGATACTTTGGTTATCCTTGATGTATTTGGAGCAGATTTTCTCAATCTGGTCGAGCTCCTTGAGGCTTACGCCCTGCTTGTGGCTGAAATCAAAGCGGAGCTTATCAGCAGCAACGAGCGATCCCTTTTGGTCAACGCTGTCACCCAAAACCTCACGCAAACCATAGTTGAGGACGTGAGTACCGGTGTGGTTGTTTTTCAGAGCGAAACGGCGGGTGGCATCGGGGCCAACAACGACCTTGTCGCCAACTTTGAGGGTACCGTAACCAATACGGCCAGTGTGCAGAACGTAACCAGCGTAAACCTGGACATTGTCGACATTGAACTCGGCCTCACCGTCAACAACAATCTTACCAGTATCGTACTCTTGGCCACCAGACTCGGCGTACATGTTGGTTTGGTCAAGCAAGATACCGGTTTGCGGGCCCTCGGTAGTGCTGTCGCTGAACCCATTCTCCTTGGTGTAAATGGCAACGATGGTGGCCTCGAGGTCGCCGCTCTGGTACTTGGCGTCGTCCTTGGTGGTAGGAATCTGCTTCTCTTGAGCCTCGCTGATGGCGTGCACATCGAGTTTAAGCAACGCCTCACCAGAAGACGATTTGGTGCCCTTGGAGGCTTCCTTGGACGCCAGACGAGCGGCCTCGAATTCCTCCTCGTTGATCTCGAGACCGGCTTCCTCGGCCATGATACGGGTCAAATCAACGGGGAAACCGTAGGTATCGTAAAGACGCCACACGTCGCGGCCATTAAGGACCTTGGCGCCGGCCTTTTTGGTGTTGCTGGCATAAGTCTCAAACATTTTCTCACCGCGGTCCAGAGTACGGCCAAACGATTCTTCTTCTTCATTGAGGATCTCGAAAATGTTTTCTTGGTTCTTGGCAATCTCGGGGAAAATGTCCTTGGAGGCTTCAATGAGGGTAGGAGCCAAAGTAGAGAAAAACTTGCCGATAGGCACATTAAAGTATTTGCGGACGTAGCGGGCACCACGGCGCAAGATACGACGCAAAACGTAGCCGCGGCCTTCGTTGTTGGGGACACCACCATCGGCCAATGCAAATGTCAAGGTACGCACGTGGTCGGCAACTACGCGGTACGCAGTATCAATACCGTCACTGTCCTCTGCGCCAAACTTGCCGGCGTACTCGCGGGCGCCAGTCATTTCCTGGATCTTGCTGAAGAGGGGCGTGAAGACGTCGGTGTCGTAGTTGGAGCTCTTGTTTTGCAAAATACTCACCAACCGCTCGAATCCCATACCGGTATCGATATGCTTAGCCGGAAGCTGGCGGAGCGAGCCATCAGCTTCACGGTTGTACTGGATAAAGACCAAGTTCCAAATCTCGAGGACGTTGGGGTCGTCCTGGTTGACGAGGCTAGCGGCGTTGCGGCCACCAATGCGGTCATAGTGGATCTCAGAGCAAGGACCGCAGGGGCCCTGGTCGCCCATTTCCCAGAAATTGTCCTCGTAGCTGCCGACGATAATGTGGTCCTCGGGGACACCGGCATCGAGCCACAGCTGTTTAGCCTCGAGGTCCGGCTCCAGGCCGTCATGGCCGCCGAAATAGCTCACGTAGAGGCGGTCCTTCTCCAATCCGTAAACCTCGGTAAGCAGCTGCCAGCTCATGGCGATAATCTCTTTTTTAAAGTAATCGCCAAACGACCAGCACCCGAGCATTTCGAAAAAAGTGTGGTGGTACGAGTCGCGGCCGACATCGTCCAGGTCATTGTGTTTTCCGCCGGCGCGAATGCACTTTTGCGAGTTGGCGGCGCGCTTGAGCTGTGCAAATTGCGACCCGGGGGCTACAGTGCCGAGGAAAATGCTCTTGTACTGGTTCATACCGGCGTTGGCAAACAACAGCGTGGGGTCATCGTATGGGATTACAGATGAACTGGGGATATAAGTGTGGTCCTGGTCTTTAAAATAGTCCAAAAACTGCTGGCGCACGCGCGCGGCAGACCATTCGGTAGACATGATTAGGTGAGAAGTGTGAAAGGTCCTATGGGGGTGACGCCTCGAGGCTAGCACCGGTTGGCAGTGTTGTTGTAAACGCAAATTCAATTTGAGTAAAGTTTTGATTTTTAGCGGCGTCGTGAGCATTGTGGTGAACGGCTTGTGGTCTTGGGGCCGCTGGAGATTTTATGGGCCTAGCTTGCAGTAAGTCTAGGGAGCTGTCTAGTGAAGCTCCGGGTTAGCAGTGGGAGTAAGTGGGTTGGGTACGAATGGGGGACTGCTAATGGTGTATGATGGGGGTAGATGAATTTATGAATTTCGGTGAGTTTTTTGCTGATAATCGGAGCATGAGCTGCACTCCTTTCAGTGAGCCTAATGGTCTAACCTGTTCACTTATCAAGGCATCAAAGTGCGTGCAACATTAGTAGTAAATAGGCTGGTTTCAGGCGGCTCTGGGTACTGGGTTGCAATTTATCCACTCCACGGGCTCTGATAGAGCGGATATGGTGGACCCCCTCTACGTGGCCCCTCTGGACTCCCGGTTTGCTTCTCACCAAAGTTAGTGTAGACGTAATTGCAACTAGGATTCACTGATGTATATATTCTGGGAGCTTGCTACGAAAATTAAGGAGATCTTTTCTGAGTGCTTAATGCCATATCCCTCTCTACTCGCTCGAAGCAGGTCGACTTGGACGCACTTGCGCACCTGTAAAGCAAACCTATACCAAATTTGAATAGATTAATGTCTATAAATCTAGTGCTAAGCAATTGAAGCTGCTAGAATCCACCAAGTCAGGTTGGACGCGTCAATGCATATGCACGGCCATTCAATGGATTCAGCTACTAGTTGATCAATCAATAAAGTTGGAGCGAATGTTTGGGTAATTTGTTCATCATGGCCCACTTTAGGCCTTGCATTGACTCATTTATGAGACCCTTCGCGTGTCCAGACTATTAGCTCTAGCTACCACTCGCACCCCTTCATAGATATCGTTATAACCTACATACACTCTGTATATGTTCTAGCTTATGGCTGCAGCGTAGTCAAGGCTCGTCTCCAGCCACCAATCCGCTCCCACTTGCTCCACTCGCCATAATCTCAGATGCATAAACTAAACTCCGTAAAACTACATTATAAACTACACAAGTCCTGGTACGACCGCAAACAGGCCTGGACACTCACATAATCGCCACTTAGCGGCATGTTCATTACCTCCATGGTGGTCAGGTACTTGACGGCATGGCGGGCCAAGTAATCGCTCATTAGCGAGACCGCTGCCTTAACTGGCAAACTCTTCTGCTCAACAGTGGTTAGCGATTGGCTCAGGCTCTGGGCAAGGCTCGCGCTGGGGGATTTGGTGAACTTGAAGAAATCGCGGTACACCTTGGCGCCAGTACTAAACTTGGCGGCATCGCTGCACCGGTCAAGCAATGGCACCACCGACTCCAGCTCCTCAGCGACAACTGCTTGCGGTGCCACTTCAGTAATGATGATATCGTGGGCCTTGTCGAGCATCCCGGCATCGAGCAGGCTGAGAGCAGCGCTCTTGAAATCGCCCTGGGTCAACGCGTGCTGTGCGGCCGCCTCATTAACGAGCACGCTAGGAAGGTAAGTGTTGTCAAATTGGTGCGTGGGGTGCTGCTGCAAAATCTCGCGACACAGTTCAAGCGCCTGGCGGTCGTTATCGATATGCAACGCCACGAAAATGGCCCATGATACGCGGCCGCTGCTCAGCAACGAGCGGGCAAATTGTCCATAAAGTTCATCAGCAAGCTTCGTTTGTTCGCCAGGCAGTGCTTGCAGTAATAAAAATGCCGTGGGCTCGTCCACAAGGCTCAGCAACGCACTGAGATTGTTCGAGTCGCCCACCAGTTTAAGCATTGCGAGCTCGGTGCTATCTTGAGGAGCGCCCTTGACTGCGCGTTTAATCAGATCGCTGGTGCTGATATTCTGCTCGTAAACGCCGTACCACAGGCACATACCGATCCGCTGCTTCCAGTTGAGGCCCTCGAGGATATCGAGTTCAGGGATACTGCGGCCGTTGCCATCAGATTGAGCAGGACTTTTACCCAAATTGCCACTGGCAACCTCCAAAATTTTACGTTCCACAACGGGAATATCATAAATAGTGCCCTTTTTAGATAGAGATGCCAGCAACTGGCGAGCGTTCTCGCGGTTGTGGCCTAAACAGGAAATCATAGTCGAGAGCCGGATTTTGCCCAACGCAGTGGCTCTTGCCGCTGCTTCAGCCAGCGAGTGGGTAGTTATCAGGTACCACACCAAGTCGAGGCCGCCCAGGTTGAGAGGGACCGCACCGGCACTGCGTTTGATCCAGACCCCCAGCGATTGTTTGGCTTCTTGTGACGGCTCAAATACCATTGCGGCGATCGACCATGCAGAGTTTGCCGACTCAACCTTCTCGAGATCGCTAAAACTGATTTTGGTAACGAGTTTAGCCAGCCCGTCGGCCCGTTCAGTCTTTGTGGTGCGAGCCCTGAGGTCATCGAGAGACATGAGGAGGTCGGAATCACTAAACTTTTTGGGTTCCAGTTGTGGTTTTGTTGGTTTGGGGTCCTCGTTTTTGATGGGAGCGCCTAGACTGGCAAACACGGCGTTGCGGGCAGAATCTGTGCTGGTAGTTTCAGGCACACTTGAAGCAGCGAGCAAAACGTTATCTTTGAGGAGCTCGATCCATGAGCTAGGCTGGTGTTCTTGCATTTCTGTGTCGGGAGCTTCGGTAAGGGCCAGCGGTAACACAGGAGCAGCAATGGAGGCCGGCGCCTTGATTTGTACAGGACTGGGTAACACCGGCTCATTAACATCTTCATCATCATCAGCCGCCACCGGTACAACCGCCATATCTTCATTTTCCTCGGGAGTCTCGAGGTCGCCCAAAATTTTTTCCGGGGTATCGTCGTCCATGATCATCTCCTGAGGAGTGATACCCCACACACTAAAATGCGGCACCTTGAATACCCAAATACCCTTTGTGTAGGTGATAAACTCGGCGCCCTTGGACTTGCACCGTTTCTTGAGCTCGTCCACAAACTTGCCCACGCGCGGGTCGCTATTATTCGAAATGACACGGCCATCAGCGTCACGGGGAGCAACGTTTTCAATAGTGACAACTGCTGGTTTGTTGAGTTCGGTGCCTTCCCTAGCCTTTTTCTCTTCATCGGGGTACACGCACACGGTTCCTTCGCTAAACTGCACAAGGCCTCCAAGCAAGTCTCCCAAGTTGGCCACAGTACTCAAATCAACGCTCTCGGGGTATTCAATCTGGCCATAGCCAGTACGGCCGATAATGAGGCCATTAACACTCTTGAGCTGGGGTTTGGTGTATGTGAGCAGATCATCAAGGCTTGGCCGGATAAAGTAACCCTGCTCGAGCGCCTTTTTGTTGATGGTCAAAGTGGTAACGTCTTTATCCACTTTATGGAAGATCGAGAAATTCTTGGGGGGTTCCTCGACTTTTGTGGGGGCAGGCACGCGCGGGTTAATCACGAGCTTTGAGCGTTTAATTTGAAGGCTGGTGGGCCGTTCCTCCAAAAACCGTTTATAGCTGTTCATCAGTTTACGAGCCTCGGGTTTAGGAGCTTCTAATGGTTCAAGAGTGTGTTTTTTCAGGGTTTGCGGGGGAGGAGCCACTTGTTTCTCTTGAACATGCTGGTTCTGCTTGTGTTCTTTGGGTTTGGTGGTGAGAGAAGTGTAGAGCTTGACACTGGGGGTGACATCGGGAAGCTCGTATGCTGCTTGGTTGATTGTAGCGATTAGGGGGGCGCCACCAGTAGTGCCGTTGGTGGCAGCGGTGGTAGAGAAAATGCCGCCAGTGCCATTGGCGGTGTTTGTGGTGCCACTAGTAGAGCCAAACAGGCCGCCAGTGCCATTGGTGGTGCCAGTTGTAGAGCCAAACAGACCGCCAGTCCCGGTAGCAGTGTTGGTGTTGGTGCTGCCAAAGAGGCCGCCTGTGCCAGTGCCTGTGGTGCCTGCAGAGTTTCCAAACAAACCTCCAGTGTTGGTGTTTGTGGCTGTGTTTGTGGCACCCGAGTTTCCAAAAAGTCCAGTACCGGTGGTTGTGCCCGTATTAGTGCTACTGCTACCAAACAGACCGCCAGAAGTGCCGGTGGTGCCGGTGGTGCCGGTAGTGGCTGTATTAGTCTTGCCGAAAAGACCACCATTTGAGCTACCGAAAAGGCCGCCAGAGTTTGTGTTTGCGGCTGCGGCTGTGTTGTTGCCTGTGTTGCCAAAAAGACCTCCAGAGGGGGCCGAAGTAGCGGTATTGGTATTAGCACTGTTGCCAAACAGTCCACCAGTGGTGGTGCCATTAGTGGAGGCAGACGCGTTGTTTGTGTTTCCAAAGAGTCCACCGGTGTTGGTGTTGTTTGTGGCTCCCGAATTACCAAAAAGGCCGCCCGTAGTGCCAGTATTGGCCGTAGTGCCTGCAGTGTTTTGTGAGTTGCCAAACATCCCTCCAGGTTTGCCAAACGACGTGTTTGCCGTGGAGTTATTTGTGCTAAACAAAGAGTTTCCGGTATTACTTGAGCCAAACCCTCCGGCGGGCTGCTGATTCTGCTGCTGGTTTTGCTGATTCTGCTGATTGTTGTTTTGCGCACCAAACGCCGAACCAGAGGCGCCAAACGCCGAAGACGACGCTGGTTTGCCAAATGCATTATTATTATTGTTTGCTGTGTTGTTGTTTGCGCCAAAACTAAACCCAGACGAACCCTGGTTCTGGCCAAACATATTATGTCAGAAGTCTAGAAGATTATCCTAGACTAGACTGCTACTGCTACTAGTAGATAGACTATAGGGGTGACCATGGGGGCTATGGGGGCTAGAGGCAGAGGGCCAGACCGGGGTGGCATTACCCCGCTAACTAATCTATAAATTTCTAAATAAATACAGGTGCGCGAATTAATTGAGGGGGTCTTGATGGGGTTGGCTTATCAAGGTTTGTGGGGACAGGTTTGCCGAGACTCGACCGTTTTTTATTGTTTTATTGGCAGGCAAGCACCCTGTAGGTCACCCTGTAGGGCACCCTGTGCCAACAGCCAAATCGGTCGAGATCAGTCCCTTGTATGCCTCTAGATTTTCCACTAGTATACATGTAGCCTACGCACCTCGCGTGCCTGACGATCCCAGCCGGTTGCGAGCAACGGTGAGCGCATGCATGGCAGTGCTTAAGCGGGCTATCTGGATCCGTCAGCGGTGGTTGAGATAACCGAATCCGTGCACAAATGTTTGTTGAGTTGCCATCGGGGTGCTTACCACCTCCTAAACAGCCTGGAAACACAAATGCACGGCCGTTTTACGCGTCTCAGAATTGGGTGGGGTTTTTGACATGGCTGCTGCTGTTGGTGCTGCATGTATTGGTTACATAAGCGCAGTGACGGACGTATTTATACCCCACCCCCCCTCCTCCTCCTCTAGAAGAAACCATGGCCCAGTCATTGAGCGTGGAAGTTGATGGACCCGCCAAGCCCGGGTTTGGAGTACCCCGCCGGAGCTACAAGGCCAAGGATGCGCCGTTTAAAACCCCTCCCGAGGCGCCCAATGTCACTACTGTGTACGAACTCTATGAGCATGGCTGCCGCAAGTTTGCCAACCACAATGTCATGGGCGCGCGCGACTTTATCGCCATTCACACCGAAAACAAAGAAGTCACCCGCAAGATTGACGGCGAAGAAGTCACCCAAACAAAGCAGTGGCAGTACTATGAGCTCGGCCAGTACAAGTTTATCAAATTCAAGGAGCTCGAAGGGATCGTGCAGAAAGTGGCCAGCGGATTGATCGACAGCGGCGTCAAGCCGCACTCACGGTTCTCGATTTACTGCCGCACATCCCAGGAGTGGATGCAAACATTCCTGGCTTGCGCTTCCCAGTCCATCACCGTGGTAACTGCATACGATACGCTAGGCGTCGAGGGCCTCAGGTCATCGATCCAAGAAGCCGAAACGTGCGGTATCCTCACCGATAAAGACAATTTCGGTACCCTGCTCAAGACCCTGAAAGACTGCCCTACTATCAAGCTCGTGGTGTACCGCGACAGCGATGGCAAGCTCGAGAGCAAGGACGAGGAACTGCTCAACAAGATCAAGGAGCACGCCAAGGTCATTTCGTTCACTGAGCTGCTGAAATTGGGCGCCAAGTCCCCGGCCAAAGTCACCAAACCTACCCCTGACGACTGCGCCTGTATCATGTACACATCTGGCTCTACCGGTAAACCCAAAGGAGTTGTCCTTAACCACTCGACCGTAGTGGCTGGTGTGGCCGGTGCGACCGGTGTTATCTCCACTAAAGACGTCAACACCAAAGACGTTTTCCTCTCGATGCTGCCGCTCGCCCATATCTTTGAGCTTACTGCCGAGCTCTCGACATTTATTTGGGGCGCATGCTTGGGTTATGGTAACCCCAAGACCGCTTCTGATGTGAGCATGCGCAACTGTGAAGGTGATATCCGCACACTGCGCCCCACAATTATGGTCGCGGTGCCTGCCCTTTGGGAGACGGTTAAAAAGGGAATTGTGGCCAAGATCGAAAAAGAAAGCGGATTCAAGCAAGCCATTTTCTGGAAAGCGTTTGCACTCAAGCACAAGTGCCGTCAGTTTGGTATCAACCCGCCCCTTATCGATTCCGTCATTTTCAAGAAGATCAAGGAAGGAACTGGTGGCCGCTTGCGGTACGTGCTGAATGGTGGTGCTGCGCTCAGTAAAGATACACGCGTTTTCCTCGATACAGTGGTGGCCCCCTGTCTTATGGGCTATGGTCTTACCGAGACAAACGCCATGGCTGCAATCATGGCCCCCGCTCACTTGGATTTTGACTCGACTGGTGAGTTGGTGCCTGCAATCACTGTTGTTTTGCGCGATGTGCCTGAGATGGGCTACGAGGGCAAGAACGGCCAAGGTGAAGTGCTCATCAAGGGTGCCTGTGTCACCCCCGGTTATTTCAAGAATGACGAAGAGACTGAAAAAGTCATGACCAAAGATGGCTGGTTCTGCACTGGTGATATCGGTCAGTTCACCGAGACTGGTGCTGTGCAGATTATTGACCGTGTCAAGAACCTCGTCAAGACCTTGAACGGTGAGTACGTGGCGCTCGAACGCCTCGAATCATTATACCGCTCCAACAAGTACTGCCAGAACCTCTGTGTATTTGCTGATAGCGACCACGCCAAGCCTGTGGCCGTAGTGGTGCTCAATGAGCCTGCCGTCAAGGCCCTCGCCGAGTCCAAGGGTCTCAAAGTGCCCGAGCACGATGTGCCCGCATTTGCACAAGACAACAAGGAGATCTACAATGAGATCCTCAAGTCTATCCAGCAAACTGGTAAAGAGTGTGACCTCAAGCCGGTCGAGATCCTCCCTGCTGTCACGTTTAGCCACGAAGAATGGACCCCTCAGAATGGGTTTGTGACTAGTGCCCAGAAGGTCCAACGCCGCAAAATTAAGGAGGCCAATGAGAAGGGTCTCAAGGCTGCATTTGATAGGAGTTAATATTAGAGTAGTAATTGATGCCTGTATATCTGTTTATTTTCAAAAAGCCGCGTGAGATGACCGCTGACGATTTAGCGACCTCCGCTTGATTGCTATCGACTTGGTGTATATACATTAGCCATTGCTGGGCGCATGCGGATGCGGATGCGGATGCGGATGGGCTGCTATGCATGTATTCCATGACCAACAAATAGCTACAAGTCACAGCAGTGCTCGACACAAATCCCTAGCGGGTTCCTGATATCCGTCATCGCCTCCAAGTACAATTTGTAGACATTTCACAATAAAGTTTTACTACAACAGCTTATTATTTTACATAGTACTCTAGAGCTGTCTAATTTTTGATGCTCTTTCTCTGAGCCATCATGTACTCGTAGAAAGCAAACTGGTTGGCCAAAGTACCCTTCTCGTAGATGTAGCGGCCTCCCAAATAAGAGCCAAAGATAGCACGCAAGTAGGCGTCAGGCACACGGCTCAAGATACGGTCAGTACCCAGAGTGCTGAGCAGCTCATTGGGAAGAGCCCGCTCCAGGATAGCATTGCGGAACTCGGTGTCGTACCACAAGTTGGAGTTGCTGAGCTCGTCGCTAAGCTCGTTGATGGCGTTACTCAAAGTATCGGAGAGAACACTGCGAGGGGAGTCTGTGCGCTCGTGGTCGGCCCAAATGGCCTCAAACTCCAAACGAGCATTGAGCTGGATACGCTCCTGAACGCCCTTGACGTAGCGGTTGTAAAAGTCGGGGACAACGTTATCGTGGACGCACATGTTGTTGAAGAACCCTTCATCGTCAAACGCGAGCGAAGCCAACACCTCGAGACTACTGGAGGTGACACCACCCTTGTTGGCAGACGCGTCCTTGTAAACAACGCAGCCAGCTTTTTCGAGCTCGAGCTTGGCGCTCTGAGAAATAAATAAGTTGGCGCCCTCGACAATGTAGGGGATCAGCGACTTGCCGGTATCCTTGTTGATAAGGGCGTGGACGTTACCAATGGAGATGGCGTTGGGGCGGCCACCACAGGGCACAAACATATCAATTTGATGCTTGGAGGCAGCAGTCAAGTGGTAGTTGTTGCGGAAAGTAACACCATTATCAACCACCTCGCCATGGGGCAGCTTGACGTCAACGTCGTCAACCAACACACAGTAACCCTCGGAACTGAGCTTGGACTTGTCGTAACCAGAAATCATGCTCCGCTCTTTGGCCAACCGCAGCAGCTCCTTCTTATCGAGACCCTTGGGGTCGGCCAAAACTCCCGAACCGTCAACAATCGCCACGTACATTTCATTGTCGGTACTCAGCAAGATCTCGTTGGAGCCCAAGTCACCATCGGGGCCACCGGTCTGCATCTTGCGAACAGTGGTCTTCTCAAGACCCATTTTGCGGTAGATACCCTTGACGTACTCGCGCACAGACAAACTGGTCATACCGTACTTGTCGTGAGGGATACCACCGACGCTCTGGCTCTTGCCGGTAAAGAAAGACTTCCACCAGGGGGCACCACGAGCACGGGCGTGCTGGGTAGCCCAGTCAACGAGGTTGGCAGTGTTCTCGTCAGGACCCATAAACAAAATCTCTTGCTTGCCGTAAAGGTCAACAATGGCCTCCTTGACACCGGGGGTCTGGCCGGGGATAAGCAAATCAATGATCGAGTCAATGTACTTGTGGAACGCCTGGGTCATCTTGTCCTGGTGCTCCATGTTGAGGAGAATGACACCCTTGGAACCACCCTCGGGGATATCCTTGTTTTTACGCTGCTGGGTGTTGGCCAAGTTATAGTTTTCGTCAAAGATCGAGCGCATGTTGATACCGTACGCCTCCTTGTTACGGGAGCGGACAATACGGATACCACCACGGGCAACGTCGCGGAACCGCAAGTGGAAACCACGGAATTCCTGGCCAACAACCAAAAACATTCCGTAAAGAGGCTGCGGGTACTCGGATTCAGGCAAGAAGCTGGGGTCTAATCGGAAGGACAACGCAGCCTTGGTGGGAGTGTAGAAATTGGTCTTGAGGATCGAGTTGTTGAAGTTGACCAAAGTACGGAGCACCACAAGCTCGTGCTCATCTGAAGTAGACTTGGTGATGCGGCGGTTGAGCTCCTCGGTAGTCATGATATCGTCAGTCTGTAACCGCTGGAACGATAGAGTGGGCAAGAAGTTGTCTGTCTCAGAGTTGGCCTGGACGTAATGGGTACCGGCAAAGTGCAGGTAAAGGTCCTGGATAATGTCGATGCGGCTGCGCATAATCTCGGCCACAAAATCGCGAGTGTAGGTTTCACCACGGAGACGGTGCTTGAGGCGGTCGAGAAGCTCAAGGTTGTGGGTGTTTTTGGTGTCGAGCAAGTTACCCAACGCAGTAAACTCGCTGCCCAACCGGTTAACAAAGTGCGACGCGAAAATCCACGCGCAGTGGCCATACACGGCCTCCTGGAGCGACATCTCGCCAGCAGCAAACTCGCCGCTGAAAACCGACTGCGGCAAGCAGTAGAGGAGCGAGGCTTCCTTGACAACCTGGTGCACAGTGTGCTCAATGGGCGGGGTGCTGGGCTTCTTACCGGGAGCCTCAGAAAGGTACGCAGAGATGATGGTGATACCGTTGGAGAACTGCTCGACGTATTTACGCGAGGTAGTAAGCCCATAGTAGTGGTAAAGGTGGCTCAAAGACGAGAAATAGCCACTGGCAGTACCCTGTTTGTAGGCCAGAACCAACCGGTACTCGCGGCTTCCTTCAATCTGGTAAAGCTCGATAACGGGACCCATACGACGCACAGCTTGGGAAACGACTTTTTGGTAGATGCGTTTGGTGTGGTCCGAGGCTTTGAGCCAAAACTGTTTGTCGCTAACTTTCTCGAGCTGGTCTTCCTCGGGGTTAGCGTCGCCAGAGAACTGGCACCGTTCAATGAAATAACAGCGAATCTGTTCATCGGGAACATCGCTAGACTCGGCAGACCGGAAGGTCTCTACGCGGTACGCCTGCTGCGGCGTCGAAGGGCTCAAGTAGCGGTCATCAATGATCTTCTCGTACTGGGGGCCCTGGAGGTTCGAGACACCGGGAGCAGAGGTCATAAAGAAAACCGCGTGGTCCTCGCTCTGTTTCTCCATGTGAATATCGAGTTTATGGTCGTCGCGTGTGAACGCCTGGACTTTGGCGGCGTAGAGCCCCAAGATGATGGAGGCAATGTTCTCCACTGATTCGTGCTCGAAAACGGAGCCATCGATACCCAATTTGTTGTAGAACCAATCAATTTCCACGGGGATAAACTCGGCAGGAATGAATGCCTGCTCAGCCAGCAGCGAGGCCACCTGATCCATCTGCTGGTCCTTGTCCTTGAACACCTGCACAGTGTATCCGGGGCCATCGCTTTTCGAGATCACATTAGCAGCCTTGTGAGACGGTACGCCCAAATATGACTTGTTTGATTCAAGTGTAGGCTTCATTGTGTTGGGAGTGTGTGGGGGAGCCTGGGGATCGGGGCTCTTATATAGCCATGGGGGCACGGGGGTCCACTTTTGGGCGCCACGGGCGAGTGCGGGCCAGATCTTTTAGTTTTACCAGCTAAACAAACGTCTGCTAGCAATTTCGTGAAATTCGTTTTGCCGGTTTAACACAAATTGAAAATTCTCCACACAAGTGTATTAGGGCAATCCTGCAGTCGTTAACGGCGGTCGGAAAATTTACAAAGTCGGATATCAAACGAGGAGATATATGTTTGAAGCACGTAGGTTTAGCGCTCTAAATACGACTACAAAATTAAATTGGCCAATACCAGGCTCCATTAGCTCAAGTGGCCCACCCCCTTGAGAGAAGTTGGGGCAGCCTCCCGCATAATTACTGCAGAGTCTGCGGACAGCAAGCAGCAACTGAAAAAGTTTCGGCGAAGAATCGGGGAACATCAACGACTCTGTATGTGGTGTAATGTCCTATTTTTGGCGGACAGTGGTGGCATTGTCGCTACGCCTACTACCCCACAATTTGCCATCCCACACCGTTGAGTGAAATATTACGTGATTTGGCATCAAACATGAGGGTTAGGTGCAAAGTGGTTGGCCACGCGAGTGTGCAAAAATGGGCATAGAGGAAGCATTGCAGTGAATTGATAGTTGTCAAGGTCCAGTTTCATGTTTGTATTAGCAACCTGGTGTTTTGTAGACAGTTTCTGGACCTGAGATTGATTATCTGAACTAGGTAAACTAGGGCTGGCTTTTTGAAGAGGTAACTTTCTATTTATTTACTTTTAAGCTGGTTATAGTAGGGCTAATATAATGTCCAAGCAATTGCTTCAGTTGCCGTAGCACAGGGTACCAGGGGTAAAGCTTGGCAGACTGCGACTGGCAGCAATGGCCTAGCACAGCCACCACCTACCCATCCTGCAGATCCTTTTGCAGCCCAGAAGATAGTTTTGTATTTAGCGTTCTAGCTATATATATTCGTTTACGGGCCTACCTCAAAACCCGCTTAATATTTTACACAGCCGCTACACAGCTAATCTAACCTTTTAGTGTGAGTTGATATCTTATGGCACGCCTGTATCCATTTCAGCGTCTTTAGCTGTTGGCCATTCGACCACTCTCACTCCATGAAGACCGTGGTATCCCATTATTGCTTGCTCTGCGTATGCCACTTGATCTATTTGGTAGCTGCCAGTATCCACATACCTAATTAGCCAGCCTTTAACGAGTAGTACTCTCAAGTGCCTACACCTGACCCGGATTGTCTCTAGGGCTTTCGGGGTGGTGTCCAAGTCGGGGATCATAGGTAGAGCTAGGAACACGTAGCTCGCGTAGTAGTTGTAGGATATTTGACTCTAATGACTACCAGTATCAGATTTAAATAGACTAGTGCCCTTAGGTTACCTGGTCTGTATCAATAGACTCGTAGATGGAGCAGTCGTACTAAATTGAGCTGGGCACTAGACCGATCATACTGGCTTCCAAGGAATGCTCATGCTGATTGGTTAGCCTTTTAGCTGAATGGCTAGAAATAGTGTGGCATTTGCTGTACCTCTGGCTGGGGTATGATGCTCAATGTCAGTGTTAGAGTGATGGACTGGCCAGCTGAATTTGAGGCCGTATGAGTACCACTGCTGAAACCACCATAAGCTTCGTTCATTTGAGGCTCTCCAACTACTATAACAGTCAAAATCTGCTTCTGACAAGTGCCTACGAGTGCTCTCCTTAGTATCCACCAGTGTCCACCAGCACCCACCAATGCCTCAAGGCAAGCCCAGCATCAGCTCCATAGTCAAACATCAGCTATATTCAACTATCTAATTAGCAACTTGGCTATTGGCTTGGCCACCTGACCACCTACTTGACCACCCACTTGACCACTACCTGTGTTTGGCACCTCCCGTGCCTTACACATGGTAGCCCAGATGCTCCGCCTGGGTCAGGTTACGGGGTTGCATATAAAATTGCCTGAACCAGCAGGTGAATGCCGTGTAGTTTTATATTGTGATGCACAATTAGCACCTGTGTTTGTTTCTGGAGCTGTGGAAGCAGACAAGGAGGTTCAGGTGGAGTTGGAGGGGGAAGAGGTCTGGACGCCACAAGTAAAGCGCAGCCAGGGGTTGTGTGTGAGAGTATTTAAGCTTGGTTCAGGGGGCAGCGAGGAGCCTGGTGCTAGCTCAGCGTCTGGTGCCCCCCAGCTGCTCCTCGAAGCCCAGCTTTCCCTGAAAAACATGATGCCCAGTAGCAGCGCCACTGCCCCCGTCTCTGTCTCAATAGATGCACAAACGTTTGTCCCTTGCTCCTCCCCTAGACCCACGCACAGCCATTCCCTGGCAGCAGCTGCGCTCCGACAAACTATCGGTAAACGGCCCCAAGGCCCCGTGGTGAGCCCGACTTTTGATGTTTTGAATAAAATAATGACGCTGCAGGCGGCAATTGACGATGCAGATGCTGCGATTCGTCACGCCAAACACGATATTGATGGGTTGGTCAAGAACGGGTACACGGCGTTATCGGAGAGACTGGCGGCACTCAAAGTCACAAATACGCGTACAAAGGAGTTTTTAGAAGCCACTAAAGGCAAGACCTCCTCCATCAAGCATCAAGTGGAGCTAATACACCGGGTATCCTCTGAGCACCACCAGCAGGTCCTCGAAAGCCTTGAATACGCGAGATCCTTGGAGGTAGGGCCTCCACCCCCGGACCTCGAACACAAAATACTCGCGCAACAATCGCGGATCGCTAAAGTGCTGCTGGAAATCTTCCCTATCGAGATCCCAGCCGACCCCCGTGAACAACTAACCATCTGCGACTTGCCACTACCGTCCATGTTCCTGATCAACCATTTCGACCCGGTACAAGTGGGTGCCGCTCTAGGGCTCGTGGCCCAACTAGTAATAATCTTATCGCGGTACTTGGACGTGCCGCTACCGTACCCTATCCAGCCATTGGGGTCTCAATCGTACATTTCAAACCCGCTGATCCAGATCAAGGGCTCAAATATTTTCCCGTTGTGGACTAACGGCACACTGCTCTACCGCTTAGAGTATGGCCTTTACCTGTTACGGCAAGATGTCCAGATTCTGCTGAGCAGCCGTCAACTGGCCGTAGTGAGCCCGTTCCAGGTGCTGGCGAATCTAAAGAACTTGATGTTGGTTATTTCCAATTGATGCTGTTATCATCAGTCTAATTAGCATGTATATGCGTTTATTTATGTAGTCTTGAAGCTGTAAAGGTAGAGGTGCTCGGCCATTGTGGAGCCTATCGTTGAGGCTCAATGTCGCCAATTAAATGTGTAAACGCTCGCAACTACCGAGCGCGTTATATATACTCTATGCATTGTCTATGGGGCCAGTAGTCTAGTGACCATGGCAGGGCTGAAGGGAGATGCAAACCCTCCAGAGGCTGGCCCTACACGCTTCAAAAAATTTCTTGTAAACGTTTTCCGCAAATGAACGCTGAAAACGAACTTCTCTTGGCTCAAATCAGTTCTCTCTCCACTGATACCCACACTTTGTGCACTTGTAAAAAGTCGTCATGGGCTCATCAGCAGAGCGGATCTGCAACTGATAGAAATAAGCCTTTTCGCCTCCGCAGTTGTTTTGAGGACACAAAATACCCGTCTGATCCACGTTATCCCAAGCACCTTCACCTCCCAGCATATCGTCGACTTTTTTGCGTTCCATGTAAACTCGGTCATAAATTTTTGTTTTATCATTAATTGGGAAAATGTACGGGCATGTGATACACTCGAACCGGTTCCCGTCGGGACCCTGAGAGATCTGGAGCATATTTGAGCAGCCAGGACAAAATGTGAGCATATCTTGATGACGGTGCAAGAGATCCTCCAACGGGCTGAGCTCTTGGAGCCCAAGGACTCACTTTTCCATGAAGGGTTTGAAGGGTACTTTGATCAGCATAAACAGCGGCCTAAAACCACCGACGGCGACTACTCGTTGGCGCCGCAGCTGGAGCGCCGCGAGTTTGTCGAGCTGCTCGGCCACAAACTCCCCGGATCCGAGGAGGTGAGCACCCATTTGCACGTTTTCTACTCGCAATTTTTCAACCAATGGGCTTTGGAGCTGATCGAGGGCCACAGTCTCTGTTTATATGGCATTGGATCCAAGGTAGAGCTGGTGCGCGAGTTTCTCGATAGCTGGAGCCCCGAGTGGCCAATCGTCGTGGTCAACGGGTACTTGCCGCTTGATTTCAAGGAAATCCTCAATTACTGTGTCGAGCTGTGCGTTCCCGACGAGGTTGTCTCGACCTGGCTCAAGTCGCCCAACGAACGCATTACGCTGTTCCACCGGTACCTCCAGGACCACCCCGAGGTCCAGCTCGTGCTATGCGTGCATTCGCTTGACGGAATCTCCCTGAGGGACGATAAATCGCGCGAGCACATTTGCCGGCTCGTGTCGTCTCCGAGCATCAAGTTTGTGGCCACTGTCGAGCACACCAAAGCGCCAGTAATGTGGAGCACGCACCAGCGACAACAGCTAGGGTTTGTGTGGCACAATGTCACTACATTCGACCCGCTCGTTATCGAGCACTCGTACCAGGACGTGACGTCGTTTGGCAAGTCGGGCGCGAAATCAAGTAAATCGGTCGATACTATCTTGTCGTCTCTGACAGCCAATGCCCAGAAACTGTTTAGATTGCTTGTGCGCATGCAGTATGAGCAAATGACTGCTCAGAAGGTGGAACAGTCGGCTCTCGCCAAACTCTCAAATGGTATTTGCATGTCGGATCTCTACGAACAGTGTTTGGACGATTTCATTGTTTCTAGTGAAAGCACACTGCAGCGGTTGCTCAATGAGTTTTCTTCGCACGATATTATCAAGCTCGGGTTCAATAGAGATGGTCAGGAGATGGTGTATATCAAGGGATCATTTAGTGAGATTCGGAGTTATTTGCAGGCCTGAGCGAGTGAGCGAGGTGAAGCCGAGCGAACGAGCGCCGACAGCTCGCCTTGGCTGTACACCAGCTCCATCCATATCACACGTCCTAGCTCTACGCTAACAGACCCTCGAGTCAGGCTAATATCAAGACAATCAGCATGTACCCATATCAACAGGAAATGCTCAAGATACTTCAACCCTCACTTGGCCAATGCTGGACACCAGCCGAGAATCCCGAGGGTGGACACCACAGCTTAGAGATGCATTTTAATCGTGCTAGTATATACTGCATATTCTAGTCTATGCTCTAATAAATAAATAATTCCTAAATGTGAATGCCACCCTAATCCTCAAGCTCATCCTTGACTGGCAGCTCGCCAACGACCTCTGCGCTACCACTGATACCTCTAGCCTGGCGACGGCGCATGTGGTCCATGCTCTTGCGCTCGGCGTCTTCTTTGGCAGCGGCTTCACGGGCTTCAGTCTCTTTACGCATTTGTTCCGTATGCTCTTTACGCACCTGCTCTAAATCAGCCTCAATCTCCGAGGGGGCAACGATTTTAGTGCCGGAAATACGCGCCAAGTCCTCGAGCTTGACTTTTTTACGGTGCACAAGGTAAAGCTGGAGCTTTTCCGGGTTGCGGCGTTCCTCGTACTTGAACTTGGTCTTGATTTGGCCCCGGGTACGCTGCGGGAAAAACTGCGCAATCAGGTTGAAATCAGTGCCCCATACGCTCACAGCATTGTAGAAAGTCTCTGTTTCCAATGAAGTCCACCGCTCAGGCCGTTCTTTAGTGCTAAACGAGTAGCTGTTGATATGGTCGCCGAACTTCTTGGCCTCAACACGTTTAGCGCTATCGTTTTCGTCGTCTGCCTTGTTGTTGGCGTGACGGTCCAGCACAAGTGAGGCGCTATCGACGATAATCTTTCCGTGTTCGTCATAGGTTAATTTTGGTTGTTGCTGTGTGGTAGAGCCGCTCAGGGGTCCACCATCGAGATCATCAATATCGACGCCCGTTTTCCGTGAACCTCCGAACCGCGCTTCACGTTCTTCTTGCCAATCCTTGTACACCCGCAGTAGCTGCATCCGTTTGCGGTCACTGGCAGGAGTGTACTGCCCCCTGATCATGCGTTTTGCCTGAAGAAGCTGCGCTCGGTTCCGTTTACGCGAGCTGCGCACCTCTTCGTAATCGTAGTATTCCTTGTTTGTTTCGCCAATCGGGATATCCCCGCACAAAGTTGCCATTGTGAATGTATCAGCGTTGATGACCTTGTTGTAGTAGTGAGTCTTGGCGTTGAACTTGCCCATCCGTTGGAGATCGCGGGGCTCAATGATTTCGCGTCCGTCTTTATCGTAAACGGGTTCCCGCTCGATATCTTCTAGTTCGTCATTTTCAGCTGGCTCGGTCTCCTCGAGGGCCTCTTCCGCTGGCTGTACTAGCTCCATGGGCTCATCAGCGGGCTCCGCCTCTGCCTCTGTATGCGCAAGCGCCTGAGCGAGAGGTTGTACTGGTTGAGGGATGGCTCCTTTGAGCACTTGCGGCAGTGTTTTGGGCGATGGAGGGTGTGAAGTGTGGTCGGCCGTGGGCTCAGCAGCTGCCGGCTGAACTGGCGGCTGCACAGCAGCTGGAGGCTGAACCGGAGCTGGAGCACTAGGTGTAGGGGTAGCAGTAGCGGGGACCTCAGGAGCAGCACCAATCTCAGGAACAGGCGCCGTAGACGCGGGAGTCTCTGGAGCATCCGGGACAGTGGCTTCAGGAGTAGGAATCCCGGGAGCAGGGGCAGGAGCAGACTCGGGTGCTTTTCCTTCGGTCTTGCCTTCAGCCTTGCCTTTGGTCTTGTCTTCAGTGCTGCCTTCAACCTTATTCTCCGTGGTCTCTGCCTGCACGGCCGGTCCTGGCGTTGACTCTGGCTCACCTACCTTGCCCAGTGCTGCATCTTCACCCTCTTTACGCGTTGAATCCTCTCTTGCCCTTGGAGGCGGCATAATACTCTCCTGACGCGCCGAGGGCACCTGAAACTCGTCCTCTTCATCAATGGCACTATCATTAGCCCCTGCACGGGCTTTCAGGGCCTCCCGGTCCTCGGGGGTACTGAATGTAGTGTTAATTGTGACTGAAGAGCGACGCGCAGTAGGCGTTTGACGCGCCCTTTGCTTCACTTTAGGCTTGAACTTGACATTTGACTTGTTGACCTGCGAAGACATGAAAAGGTTATGTAATTTTTTTGCCTTGAGGTATCGGCAGCATATGAGCTTATGCAAGATATAGCCCTGATGAAATTTCAGGGGATTTTATCTGTGGATTTAATGATTTATATTTTATTGAATAGCTTCTTATCCAAGAGTCTTCTGCGGCACTTAGTAATATGGACGTCAAGTACTCAAACTCTAAACATTTCCCCGAATACGTGACGTTTCTATGCCCATTAGGACCGGAAATATACGTGGGGTTGGCTAATGGTGCTATCTACTCGTTCCAGGATTCAAAAGAGCTCGTTCCTGCGGGTAGCACCCTCACTGGTCTCTGTGCAGTAGACTCTGCCCTAGTGTTTACTCGTGCAGACGGGACGTTGGGCATCTGGGATACCAAAACGAAAACTGCTAGTACTCGCAACATCAACTGGCCATGTGCTTCAAGCAGTGCCAAGGGTAGCAGCGTAGTGGTTGGTACCGAGCTCAAGAGCCAAGACGCTGGTCTCCTGATTTACAGTCTCAACGCCTCTAAAGTGCAACGCGAGCTCCTCGATTCGCACGCTGATGATGTTACCGATGTGCAATGGCACCCTACGGACGACAACGTTATCATCTCGGGGTCAACAGATGGTACAGTGAACCTCTACAATTTGCGCGAGAAAGATGACGACGAGGTGATTTACCAAACTGTAAACCACGGATCTTCAATTCACAGAGTGGGGTTCCTCACTCACGACCGCTTTTTCGCCCTAAGTCACATGGAAACTCTGGCCATCTACCAGGTAGCCAACCCGGATGAACAAGTGGCCGAACCAGCTCCTGTCGAGTTTGGTGACCTTCGCGAGGCCTGGAACTGCGAGTATGTGTGCGACTTTGTCAACAACCACTTTCTCGTGGGGTCCAATAACGAGTCTACTGCCCGGCTCATCCCGTTTGAGAACCAAGAACCGCAACTCTTATCGTGCTACAACCTAGTGGATGCTCATGGACAAGAAGTGATTCGCTGCTTTTGTTTTGGACCTGATGGGCTGCTCTATACCGGCGGTGAAGATGGTCAGGTTAGGACATGGCAGTTGCCGGAAAAACAGAGCAAACGCGACAAGGAAAAGGAAGTCAAGCGGGCAAATAAGCTCAAACAAAAGAAAAAGGACCATAATCCTTATTAGTACATAGAAAATAGGCTAGCGCTTAAAGTCAAACTTCATTGTGAACCACTTGTTGAGAATGTCTTGTGGTTCGGGTGGCTCTACTGGTTCAGGCTCGGGCTCTCGTGCCTCTAGCGGATTGGGGGTGCTGGGCTCTATTCCTGGTGGCACTGCCCCCGACGAAACAATTGTCGGCAGGGAGCTCGGTGGGCTCGAGTTTGGGGGCATCTCTGGTGACCCTGGCGATACAGACTCTTGCTTCCATATTGGTAGTACGAGTGATTCTTGTGTTTCCATTGTGGCCGCTGTTTCAGGGGTGGGGCTAGGCGGCTTTGATAGTGTGTGTGTGTTGGGGAGAGAGGATCCTAGAGAAACTGGTGAGCTCGCATCGCTTGATGGCTCTACTGGAGATCCCGGCGATCCTCCTCCATCTTGCACCTCAGGCCCGCGTATCGACTCTATCGACTCGCACGGCAGAGTGGGTTCACTATCAGACTCTCCTGGTTCTTTTGGTGGCTCCCCTAGCTTCTCTGACTTTATGGGAGCCGTTTCCTCTTTGGGCCCTTGTGGTCTGCGAAACCCTCCCAGCAGTTTCAACGCTTCATCATGCGAAGAAGAGGAACTGAATTTGGCACGCTTTACCGGTTTTTCCCTCATTCTTACTGGTTGTTTGCGTATCAGTGGAAGACAGGTAATGGGCTGCTGAGACTCTTCAGTAGTGGACTCGTGGGACGATTGAAACGACGAGAACCCTTGCATCGGGTTACCATCAAGCGACCTTACTGTTTTTGTAGCAAAAGTCTCTATTAGTTGACTGAGGCATGGCCGCGACGCGTGCCGCGAGAAGTAAAACAGCAGGTGCCCGGGCAGTAGCGTGTGCTTGTCGGTGCTCAAGATGTAGCGCGCACCAGTAGTGGCATCACCATAAACTGGCAGCTCGCATTTCCCCGTTACGTCAAAGTTGCTGATTTCGAGCGGTTTGTTGCGTTCATTGACGGCTGCTTCTGAGATGGTGATACAGGGACTAAAATAAACGGCGTTTTTCTGGTCTCTGACCTCACATTCTCCCTTTTTACACCAGTGGATACGGCAATTTGTGGGTTCCTGAGTAGTGCTGCGCTCAATGACTGCTCTACTTAGCGGGCAAGTATCGGCTGCTGAGAGGTACAGATTATAGTAGTAACTGTCCAAGTGGATCCGAGTTTTGAACCGTTCTGCCAGTGCCACCAGTATTTTCTCATAGCCAATAGTACTAAATACAGCGCAGAATGGCGTCTCGGCAGGGTACCCCCGTTCGAGCAGCGCCATCAACTGCTCAATCCCATGCGCCGAATTATGGTACTCGAGCGAGTGCTGGTGGTGCTGCTCATAAATATTGTCCATGTAAATGCTAATTGGTGATTTGCCGAGCGTAAACGGCAGCAGAGCAGGGTGTAGCGCCAGCATATTGATGTACCAATGCTCGCACCTGATATCGCCAGTGTACAAGATACACTCGGACTGGCTTTGCACTAGAAACATACACGACCCAGGACAGTGATGCGCGTCAATTGCCGTGACTAGAAGCTCCTGCTGCCCGCATTTGAGGCGCTGGCCGCGGTCGAGTTCTAGCACCTGGAAGATTTCGATCCCGCAATGCTCTTTACGCAAATGATTATATTTAAGAGCGTTTTTAGCACTATTACTACCTCTTAGATTCAATACTAACGCTCTTGTTGTGGCAGTACAATACACATAGGGGCCATAGTAACTCTGGCGGTCGAGCCCTACCAGATGATCAGAGTGCGCATGTGTTAAAAGGCATAAAAGGGGAGGGGACTCGTAGGTTTTGAAATCATCGATTTGGAGTCCTGGAAACTCTTTGATCCGACCCATAGCATGGGGTCGATTAGTAAGCAGATGTATAGCCAGGTCTGGGGCTTTATCATGGAGGTCAGGCGGTGATATGGTGAGAGCAGTTTGGAAATTAGCTCTTGGTATTGGTTCGATTGTGTTTCGGCTGCCTCCTCCTCCCTCCTAGTCTGCTTTCGCTGCACCATGCATCGGTTATGCACTACCCAATCCAGTATATCACCATTCCCTCACCCCCATCACTATCTTCGCCTTTTGTGTCTGAGCTCTCAGCGCTCTCTGGACGGCTCACTCTAGGCTTACTCAGAGCCAATGCAGGTGACTCTAAAGCCAGGACTAGCCATACTAACGCACAATGCAGCCGCCTCCTACGTAATATACAGTGTAATTGTACTGCTGGTACTAGTAGTTTTCACGTGCTATATCAACGAGCTCTACATCCTCGGCACGCTAGCGGCTTTACCTCTGGCCCTGCTCAACCCGAGGAGATGTGAAAAAGTTACTGCGATCCAAAATATCGGGCTACAAATCGAGCGTACCGGTAGGTTACGATACTTCTCTTTTCAGCATTTATTTATTCCTGCTCACGAGATCCTCGATGTGTTGATTAATGAGGTGTTTGTGGGCTTTCAGGTAGTCCATGTCCTGCAAGTGATTGTCAAAGACTCAGACCGGCTAGCACTAGTTTTTGAGGATCAATTGAGCTTGGAGGATTTGGAGAGGGCGTACAGGGTTCTTCAGGGAGTGGTTTAGCGTCTAACCACTGACAGCCGCATGGAGCCTATACTCTCAGCCTACACCCCCATTTAGGTTCTCAGCATTCAGCAAAGTTTCACCATTTCATTAATTTGATGCTCTGCTAGACTTCAGCCCCTTTGGACTATGTGACCCAGGTAGCCTCATCTTGCAGTTGAGCTTAGGTGCCAAACAGCTGTCACCAGAATTGCCCAAGCTGTGTCTGTAGATGTAGATATAAGAATATACTCATTTGGAATACTTGGTGCCCACTGATTGTGCGCCATACTGCGGGTTCAGGGGTTATAGCTCTAGTGTCCAACTTGCAGCTCTCGAGCTGTGTCTATGGCTGTCTCTCCCGCAAGTATTTATGGTGCAGAGACAGTTGTCAGCTCTTGTGTCAGGTTGGGGACATTGCGTCGGCAGCCCTTACTGTCGACATCCTTTGATCAGATGGTAGCGGCAACTGACGTTCAAGGAGCTTCAAGCAATGAATAGTCCATCGAATTTTCCCCAATTGTGCTATTAACAATGGGGTACTCCGTAGCGAATGTTTTCAAATACAGTATATGAGGGCTAATTGTAGTCCATAGCTTAAACCTAGCATTGAGGCCCAAGCCCACGGTCCTCAAATGGATCTCAACTAGGACAAATAATACTTATATGAATCGTAGATAGCGGCATAACTACCTAAACATGTTTCGCCTCGAACTTTGACCTAGTGCACAACCCAATGGCTCTCACTCAGAACGTTCTTGAATGCTAAGTGAGCAGAATTATCCAACCACATGGCGATGCACTTTTAAACTTCCTAGAACTTGAACGCTTTGTGTCAACCCCCTAGCCCTCTATTAACGCTCCCCATAGTCTGTAGTGTGCATCCAGTGAGCCAAACCAGTTTGCACTATCCCCAGGGGCCTTACCCAAACTGACCATCGAATATCTACATCACCTCCATTAAAGCACCGTTTAGTCTACTAGGCACTGAATAGCTCGGTCGTCACTATCTAATAGTCGAGCACCCAGCATTTAGTCGCTAGGTGTGTTAACCAAAGTAGAGCGCTGAGCTAGGGTGCTAGGCCTCCGTGATGATACAGTTACACTGATAATGATGCTATAAATTACAATACATTAGTCCTTCTTCTTTTTATCTTTCTTTTCCTTCTTTTCCTTTTTCTCCTTCTTCTCTTTCTTGTCCTTCTTGTCCTTCTTGTCCTTCTTTTCCTTCTTCTTTGTCTTCTTCTCGTCCTCATCGTCGTCTTCACGCTTGCGCTTCTTGGGCTCCTCTTCGGGCTCATCTTCATCGTCAGAGTCTCCCATTGTAGCGTCAGCGTCGGCGTTGTAGCCCTTGATGGGGGCGATATCGACCTTGGGCTGGTTGTAGGAAGTGGTAGAGGGGCGGACATACTCACGGCCCTCGAGCTGGGCGAGGCGTTTCTCGACCTTGATGCGGTCCTCTACACCAACAGTAGCGGCATCGGGGCGCTCCTCGGCAAGGGCATCGTAACGGGTACCAATAGAACACTTGGCCGCGAGCATACGGGCAATACGACCCTTGTTCTTGCCGGTGGCCTGGCCTACGAGCGAGGCGTGGTAAATGATACCGTACTTGGGGGTATCGTGTTTGGTCTTGAGGGCACGGAAGAGGGCCTTCTCGGCACCCAAGATCTGGACGGTAGAGGAAGGAGCCTTGGCCAAGTTGCTCAAGGAACCAGAATGAGAAATGAGGCGGGCACCCACGAGCTCACCTACGAGGGCAGTGAGGTTGGGGGCAATAACGGCCATACGGGCGAAGAGATAAGACGATAAACGCTCACGGTAAGCAGTCAACTTGATGACTTGGTCGGCAAAATAGTTGATGTTTTTGAGATCGAGCTCGGTGATCTCGGTACCCATGGAGATCTCAGCGGCGTCCTTGAGGCGTTGCTCAAGGTCTTCAGGCAAAACGGCCGAGAAATCTGTGGTGGCACAGTTGGTACGGTAGCCCATGGTCTTGATAACGTGGGCATAGGCAGAGTTATCGGTGATGATCTTGGTCATTTCGGGGAAGTGCCAGCCGTACCATTCCTTGAGACGCATCGAGTAGACGTTGACCTCCTTGTCGAGATCGTCAAGCAAAGCAATCGCCTGGATAATCATCACGTCGGCTTTATCGGCGCTGAACTTGAGCTTGTGGCGACCAATCGAGTGGGCCAAACCAAGGCTCATGGTGTTGACAGCAGTCTCAGAGAGGCCGGGAAGCAGGCTCGGCAAGTACTCGCGAACAGCACGCAAAATGTCGAGGGTTTTGCCGTCGCTCACAATGTTGAACTCGACGTTGGGCAGCTTGTTGATGGCCTGGCCGAGCTTGGGGTCTGACACAACCAAAGTGGGCTTCTTGTCGTCCTTGAATCCTTGCAACAAGTTTGCGAGTTTGTCACTGACTTTGGCCTCCAAGATGGCGTTGACTTCTTCAAGGGCATCAGCGGCACTGGCAAACTTTTCAAAGGCCTTGACCTTGAGCTGCTCAGCCGCTTTCTCGGCACTGCTAAGGTCCTGAGCAATCGAATCACTCTTGTAAAGCTTTTTGTCTTTAGCTTTAAGAACAGCGTAACCAGCAGAGGTCTCTGCAAGGATTAAAGTCATGGGTTGGTTACTGGGAAATTTTTTAGTGATTTTTCACTATGTAAGAAGAGTGGCAAGGTGGCGCACGTGTGGCGCATATGTGGCTAATTAGCGTTGGATTATTAAGTGCATACCCCGCGAGAGATGTGCTCCCACACCCAGGGGCAGCCCAAAGGGTTCAAGGGTAATGAAATTTTTAATTTGTAGAGTACAGGTCCATTTCGGGCTGAACGGTCTTTGGCTATTACTAACTAGGACCCACCATAGATTGCCATCTCTAATCCCATCTGCCCCCTCGTTCCTAAATTTAATAACTCAATTAGTGATTAGCAGGTTATTGGTAGGTAGACCGCTCAAACGCTCTGATTGCCAGGCCACTTGGCATGACTGCGTCCTAAACTATGCAGTGTATTTTGCAACTCTATCTGGTTGTGCATGATAACTAGGTAGTTGAACATCAATGCGTAGAAAAATACGTAAATTATTCGTTCACAAGTATTATTGTTGGTGAGAGCTAAAGTTGAGCCTCGAATAATTCCTTCAACAGCAGCTCCGACTCCAGATTTCAGAGACGTGGAAGTCGCGTCTATGCCCCGTACACTTATGTAGATCCTGTAGTCCACGCGGAATTACTGTCAATATCCATCAAGAATTACTAGCATGCCATGGGAAATCAGGCAGCTGAGCTCTTGTCAGTGATAGGGCATGAGAGCGTTAAAGGATCCACTTTGACATCATGCGACAAACGAGACACCAGTGTAACTCTGATTCTACAGCCTTAAGAAGCGTCAGTCTGTGGTTTCGGAGGCACCTCGATCCTAGGGTTCCTGGGCTTTGTGCTATCTCCTCATCACGATCATCACGACCAGGTAGGGAAAATCCCAGACTACAAGAAAACATTCAGAGAAATATTTAGCGGGATTAGAGTACATAGAGATAGACGGCCACTACGTTTGAGTCTACGTGCCACCAGTAAGCGTAGAAGACCACCATTTTGGGGTTCTCTTGGCCATAGTGCTTTCTAGGCAGTGTGTATTTTTTTTTTGGTATCCTTTATTTACATACAGGTCTTTGGACCTGGGCGCACCTAATCGCGCTTCTACGTATCTAAATCTAATTTGACTTAGGCAGCTCTAGGCTGCAATTCAGTGTTCTCCTCTGATCCGATGCCGAGACAAAAACAGGGAGCTTGGACTCTTAGTCCGCGTAGGTACGTAGGGTGTAGTGTCACGTTAAAAGCACAGGCAATATCTTCGAAAGAATATGGCGTAGTATCCTAAACGCTCTACGTACCTTTAACAATAGCGGTATCGAAGCACTCAAAAAAAGGAAACAGACCCATAAAAGGCAAAAAGAGAGGTCCTGCCCGGATTCGAACCGGGGTTGGCGGAATCAGAATCCGCAGTGATAACCGACTACACTACAGGACCGCGCTTATTTCGGAGGGCCGAAGAAAATATATGACACCATAGCGAAAAATTGGACCACCCGGCTGAGGTGGTACGAGAAATTTAAAATCCATATTCTTGCAGACTAGAGCCACTTACAGCCTACGTATAAACTGAATTTTAAGCTATATAAGAGTGAGGCTGAGTCTGGACAGACCTGTTAAGCTGTACCAGCGCTTGAGGAGCGCTCACGCGCATGGCCCAGGCTATCTTACCTATTCCGACAAAGTACCTAAACGTCCTGTTTTGTCTCGGCACCGTATCAGTGGAGAATCCTGAAATGCAGCCCTCGAGCTGCCCCAGTCTAATTATGATTTAGCGACATAGAAGGGCAACCAGGTGCACCGAGGTATATAGTTTTGAATTTAATAAACTATAACAACAAAAAACAATTGCAAGCGAGTTCCCTTATCTCGACCGCAAAGGGTGGCATATTACTTCTGCCAACGTTCGGAATGGTGCCACACGCTTCATCACCTACATAGGTGGCGCTCACGCGACCCACCAACCGTCACCCTAAAGCCACTTGGTTGACTTTTTAAACCGCTCGTTGCCGCGCAAAGGGACTCCAGAGGCCCGCTGACTCCAAGGCCAGTCGTGGCTAGATAGTTATAGATATAAGGGGGCTACGTAGTACTTTCCCAACTCAATATGTGAGCGATTCTATACATCTGAAGCGAGCTTTGAACTAAGCGGCTCAGGGCTGAAGAGGAGAATAAAGAATCAGCCATGAGATGCAAAGTTCACAACGCGCTTCAGCTATATAGAAGCGCGATTGGGTGCGCCCAGGTCTAGAGACCTGTATACAGCGAAACCTTGTCAAAAAAGTGACCACCTTCGCCGGCCACATCTTTTGAGCAGAGTACTGACTGCTCTGAAGTGAAGATTTTAGCACGAGACTACATCACCGTGCTGTCCAGGGATGTATCTGTGCAACCAAGTGAGACACCAATGGTTTCACCTACGAAGGAAGACAGCTTCAGCGAACTAGACACTGAAAGAAAACACAAGTACTGGTCGGTCGTTGGGAAAATCCGTTATCTAGAGACTATTGCGAGGCCAGATATCTGCAATGCCATACGGGTCCTGAGTCACAAACTCCAGCAGCCAAGTGAAAACGACTGGAAGAAGCTGGAAAAGCTGGTAGGGTACCTGGTAAACTCCAAGGACCTCGAACTGAGATATGGGAAAGAGAGGTCAATCCAATCTCTAAAAACGTATGTCGACGCGTCATTCAAATCTGGCTGCGAAGACAACAAGTCAGCTCGCAACTGTAAACGCCCTTGGTATTTACTCCCTCTATCTCTTACTTCAATCGACTTTCTGAGATCTCTGGTTAACGAACGCCGAATAACCTCGACGTCCTGTCTCAGAAGCTCTTCCAGATGCTTCAAGAGGCCTGCAATTCCTTTTTTGAGGATGACTTTCCTGCCGCTTTACAGTACGACGAGCGCAACGTGCTGTACGCCCTTCTTCGCGCTGATGTTGCCAAGGGCCTTGACTGCCCCGAGTTTCAGCTGAAACTCGACAAGAAAGGCCTGGTCGCACACTTTATCTCGCAGGAGGCCACACCTGACCGCCTGACGTTCATGCACTTCCGAGTGCCCAACTTGAACGCCAAGTACGCTTGGGCAATGGGTCCCTCAAAATCACCCACCCTACTGACCGACTTTGCTTCCTCGCAGCAGAGTGTTCTCATTCTTTGGGAACGGACTGCGAGCAACAAGGTAACCAGAAGGTCAATCCCCCACCGTCTTGGCCTCGAGTTTACCCTCCTCATGCCAGAAGGAGCGAGCATCCTTAAGGAGCTCGACGGCCAGCGCCTTACCCTCAGCACTGCGTCCCACGCATCCGTTTGCTGTTTCTGCAGAAAAGTTGGCCATACCCGGAATTGGCAAGGGTTTATCATCCACTGATGCTTCTCAAAAGGCACCTCAACATGGCACCACGACCCAGGTGGTTGCCATCGAGACCTCTCTCCCTGAGGCACCCACTACTGAGCGTACCACGATGGAAACCTCCAATAACGGCTCTTATAGCCCTACAACTGAACTTATCATTGATGAAGATAGGGAAGATGCAGTTGACCCCCCTCTAACTCCTAATTCGCTTGGTGAGAGTGCACTCCCCCGCGATAAACCCTCTGCGCACGGCTCCACCTCGAAGGGCTCCAGCACGGTGACAAAAAAGCATACGCTTTTGCCGTCAAAGCACCAAAAGCCCAACCTGGCGAGCCCTCAAACTAAAGCTCGCATTGAAGCAGCTCGAATCAAGGCCATAGCCACCGCTAGCGCAAACGCCCTTGAAAACGCTATGGAGACCACTGAGGATCCCCCTAGTACCGACCTGCCCACCCAAAGCAATCAATAATTATGACAGACTCTGGAAATTTTCGGGTGAAGCTCATCAATACCGGAACTGCTGGCTTGACCGCCTCTGTCTGCACCCGGCTGAGGCTACCTTCATGACCGAAAATACTTTCAAAGATGCGGCCTCTCGCAATGCGTGGTTCTCCAATCGCCCTCTAGACGGTGCAGCATTAATGGTTATGCCGATGATCTCACTATATATCACCAAGGCCAAACCTATGAACAAAACTGCACGGCACTGGCAGCGACCCTGGTGGCTGCCCAAAGGTGGTTGAAACGCCGAAATCTGGTATTTGATACGGGACCCAAATGTCACTTCATATACTTTGACAGCAGTACACGCATCACCAAGAAGGTGAAATATCTGCCACTGCAACTCCCAGAAAACCAGTGGAAATACCCAGACAAGGAGGTTAAGCTCCTCGGAGTTCACCTCGACCCTGGGCTCAATTACAAGGTTGTGAACAGCGTCATCTCTAAGCCGCCGCTGCGATAGGTATTGCCACCTCATTTGCAGGGCGTCGATGAGCAAAACAGCTCATCTCCGAATACTGGCTCACCCAATACTTCGGATCCTGGGTTTAATGACGTTCAGATCCCTGCCTCGAGCGATGTTATCGACCAGGGTGCTGCGAACAGCGAGCTTGAAACCCGTGTTTCTTCCATTGAAACGGTGCTCTCTCGTTTGTCTACTGATTCTGAAAAGTTACGTTCTGAGACCGAGATGATACATGCAGCTCAAGCAGAGTAACGACAAACTCTCCTTTGTAATTGCTGCTGTCCAAGATTTGACTGTAAACCATGCACCGGTGCAGTCGTCTTCAACTTCAGGATCTTGCGCACCCGTCATTTCGACCGCCACAACCTCTGATGGCCAATTGTACATCCGAGCACGCCTCGAAACAGGCAGCCCAAAGTTGGGGAGTGTACCCATCAAGGTCAGAGCGGACTTGATAATGTTCATCGATGACCAGGTTATAATTGAGCTCGGAGAGAAAAGCAGAGAGCCAGGCCAACAGATGACACTGCCCAGTATATGCGTTTGAACCAGGGGAGCGGGTACCGTTTGAGCGATAGGTGCTACGCAAACGCTGCAAGACGGGTAAAATGAGCTCTTTGGCCGTGAATTGGCCATCAGAGGGTGTGGCGGTCGAAAGGACGGGTGCGGAAGATCCTGAAGTTGAAGACTCGGGTATTGGTGATGATTATCATACTCTTCGTCACCTGGATTCTGATTCCATGTTTACCCTGTATATCAGGGCCACTGTTCGTACCTGCACCTCGGTCGTCGTATCAGACCTTATTGGAGAGTTTCCCAAGTGGTCCTGGGCCTCTAAAGATCCCCGTGATCTGCCCCTGTTTTGTCTATTTAGTGACGAAAATCTCCACTGGGTAACAGGTGTCAGAAAAAGCTTCTCCCTTATACAGGGTCTGGTTTCTTTGTACGGTGGTGCCCATAGTGCCTTCCAAGTCGGGAAACTAGATGACTTTCTGACATACCTCCGAGACCGAACGAGCATCTGGAGCGCTGTGGTGTCTCGTCTCACCCACACTGCCATCAATGCAGTCATCCATCTGTATGAGCAGTCAGTGCAAGTGCCTAAGCTGTTGCCTTCCAAACCTGCTGTTAAATCCTCCTCTATTGAGGCTGGTACTAGCAGTGGAACAGCTTCTGAGTCCAAATCCAATAACTCAAACTCGGGTTCCAGTAACAAAAAGGGCGATAGGTATTGCCACCTCATTGGCACATCAGGAGCCGCCCCGCACACAATCCAAGCGTGCGGGCGATAACGTGGTACGCCCTTCCGGTTTGGGGCCAGGGCCTAACTGCGAAACAACTGGACCATCTACAGAGAATACAGAACCGCGCCACGCGCAGCATGTTCAGGGCCGCGTTCTCTAGCCCTATGGGGCTCGAGGCCAGTCAAGTGATGACTCTAAGAGATGTAACCCCAGCACTCAAAACAGAACTGAATACTGGGCAAAAGCTCTCGAAACTGAGCTACTGGCACTTTGGAAGCACTTCCTGCTGTTTGCTCGCTCAAGACCAGGTGTTTGCGGTCAAATCAAAAGTGGATGGGACCATCGAAAAACTTGAAGAAAGATTGGTAGTCAACGGATTTACCGAATCCCATCAGGATTACACCCATAAATTTGCGCCGGTATTCGATCACACCGGTGCTAGCAAGTGCCGATAGCATGTGCCGGGAGAAGTCAAAGCTGCTCTCCAAGGTCGGTCGTGGCCAGACAGTGACTACATGGTAAGGCGGGTAACCCTGCCGTGCGCTCGTCCGTTGGGTTACCCGCCGGAATGTGGCGGATCTCCCCAAGAGTGGCGCAGGCGCTAAGACCCCTCGGGCACTGCCACCTTGCTCTTCTTCACCAAGTGATGAATCTTTCCGCTTGCGCGTGATGTTCGTGGTCTTGAACGACCTTGTGAGGAAACAAAGTGTTGAGTTCTACTCGAGCATTAGCGTCTATGGCCGTGGTATAGCTTGGAAACTCATGCTGGGAATCTTGGAGGCCATGAAGAAATCTCGAGGTTTTCCTTTGTTCATTACGGAACAATAAGATGTTTTCGTCGATAAACTCATGTGGTAACGTTACTCTTAAATTTGCGGGGGTGATATTGGATAATGGCTTCCCAGATGAACACCTGCCACGGTGTCACTGAGAAAACCCTGCTAGGAACAAATCACGCCTTTGCGCATCTCTCAGTCCTCTGAGGTGAGCAATCACCTGCGATCGGAGAAGGGAGTAGCTGAAAACCTTTGCCGGCTCTGCGATTCCTTGCTGTTGGAGCTCTCGCATGTAGATGGCCTGACTGCCAGCACGGAAATAGGTTTGTTCCAGCTCCTTCACTAGCACTTCCCAAGCATAAGGGTGCGTGGGGTTATGCGTGCTCGTGTGAGTCTCCACGAAGAGATGAAATGCTTCGCTTTGCTTGCACCTGTCCAGCAGCATTGGGACCCATTGGTCTCTGGGCACAAAACGTGAGTCGAGGGTCGCACGACATCTGGTGATCCATCGTAGAATCTCATAATGGGACGGTGAAGTGCCAGTAAGCTTCTCTAGCATGGCAGAGTCGAAAATTTTCGACGAGGAACGTCTCGTACGCGTCAATGCGGGCGCTGCAGAATAATAGTCTGGTTCAGACTCATCGGAGTATTCGTCGCCATCTTGAGCTTCTGCAGCCTCTTCATCGTCTTGAGGGGAAGCCTCGTCTTCGTCGACTTCTTGATTTGCGGCTTCTTCAGCTTCTGCGGCTTCTTTGGCCTTCTTAGCGGCTTTAGCGGCTCTGGCCTTAGCGGCATTAAGCTTGACGGATTTGGACTTGGATGGTTTAGAAGCGGCCATGGTAAGAACAGTAGAAAGAGGTAGGTGTTTGAACGGTCCACAGGGTTCGCACCAATGTAACCAAACGGTGCTCCTTAGGGGCGGTTAACTGAAAGTTTACTAGTGGGAGAGTCTGAAGGTGAGGAAGGTCACTTCAGTGTTACTAGCGGACGAGAGTCTGATAGACTAAGTTGTGGAACAGTTTAGTCGTTGACCCTATGAGAAGACTCGGAAAAGAATCTCGCTTTTCGAATGTCCACAATGCAGTGTATTAGCATAACTCCTGCTAATGTCTCTCGTAATTGACAAAGAGTGGTTATTACAGCCAAGCAGCGGAGATCCCGCAAACACACCCACGACCTCTGGGAGAAAGTAGACCAGAATGCCGACGATAATTAATGCGCTTAAAGAAGCTCCAGTGGAACACCGGAAAATGCAGGGAGAAGTTAGAGATCCTGCTCACCCAGAACCTTGAGAAAGTGGACCTTATACTGCTACAATAGCCCCCGGATCTACGGCGAGACGCGCGGTAGTGCCAGGGAGTGTATGGTTCATCCACTCCTCTGTTGAACTCGTGATCTCCAAAATGTACTGCCATATCTCGAGTGTTGTAACACTACTGCAGTACCCTGATTGCCAGGTTTAGATGATATTTCTGAGGTGTAGCAATGAAATGCGACACTCTGCGCGCAGCATAGACTATATCTGGACGAGCAACACATGGATACCGGATAATCCCAGACAGGCCCTGATAATGGGTAATCATTTCTGGTGCAAGAAGTTCATTCAATGGGCCATTTTCATCAACAAGGAATGGTTGTGCAGTAGTAATGGGACTGTTCACTTTACCGTTGATCGGGATGTCCAGCTTCGCAAGTTTAGATTCAATGTACGTTTTTATTGAAACGGACGCCTTGCTGTCATCACTTTGTGACTCGTATCCATGCCACGAGCAGCGATACTAGGAAAAATAGGCCCAAGTTTTACGGCGATATATGAGTTCCTCATCCAGGCTGACCCAAATTTTGTTGCCATTAACGTTATCGGTGTAGATATTATCAGTCCTACCTGAGAGGGACTATGGAGGTCGCCAGCGCGCTTCAACAGTGGCCCAGAGAATCACACGTAGTAGCGTCCAGCACTGTTTTAGTAAGTTCGTTGTACTGTTTGGTGTACGGGTTCTAATTCCGGCGCTGTTGCTTCACCGCGTTGACCTGTGCTTTAGGAATGCTGCGTTCAGGTACGTTGTTTTCCCGAACCTCTCTGATGAAATCATCAGTATAGCGAACCATTCGAGCATACAGCTCCGAGTGCTGAACCCATTTCTCAAGGGGACGGCGCTTTTCGGAGATCCACTGTTTGTACCGATCAGGCTCATGGCCAGGTGCGTAGTACCGGTGGACGTGACACGTGAAAATACGTAAGTAGACTTCTTGAGCAAACAATTGGGGATACTGGTCACTTATTTTGGCATGAAGTTCGCCGGCGCGTTTCAACAGTGCCCCAGAGTGAGCGTCGCAGGCAGTGGCGTCAAGTACTGTTTGAGTGAGTGTACGCAGTTCTGCAGTGGCATTGTTTTTGAGAGTGACTTGTATATTCCACAGCATATCCATGACACCTTCGCCAGTCACTTCACAGTTATGTTTCAGAAGATAACTCTTTAGCTTGGCCATTGCATCAGGGGAAAAAGACAACTCAATGCCCGCTTTGGTCCTGAGCACTTGCGGGCGCACCTCTTGCAGTGGAACAGTAGTTTTGCAAAGGAGGTAGCGTGCCATGGTGTTAGTGAGATACTCGCTAGCGCACGCCATCAGCAGCTCTTGTGCCTTAAGCATCTGCTGTTGTTGGTCATTACCAGTGACAGGCTGACTTTGCGCCCTCTTTTTGGTACCGTTCATACGTTACAGTACCAGGACCAAAGATTTCTTGCTTCATTTTGCCAGAAGCGTCACTGGTTACATGCACATACGTGCCATTTTTTGCTTGAAACGAAATAAAGTCCGTTTTAGCCACATTTGTGCCAAAGTTCTTGACCGAGTTATCGGGATGGAGCTCATTGCTCATGGTTTTCCGATCCTCCGCCGTTGAATGCCTCAACCAATTGGGGCAGACAGCATTAATTCATTGCAGTGCAAGGCGCAGTACTTTTATCTTGGAGTTTATTGATGGCTCTGTGAATTTCAACCCTTCGAGCATCTGGGTAAAATTTTTCACGCTTTTCCTATCGTTGTCCGTACGGTAGATGGTTGTATGCTGTACAACCGGGGGTCGAACTTCATTTACAGATTGCACGAACTGACTCTCGGCAGGTGCCGCATTTTGTTTAGGTTTTTGTGCGACCAGAAGCCCGCTGCTTTCGACAATGACTCTGTCTATAGCAGCAGACAAATACCGAGGACCATACCCAGTTTGTCTTGTTTTCTCACGCATAACGCTTTGTTGGATCCTCGGTGTCTGCTCTGCTGCTGGCATTGTTTCTAGGCAGCGGTTTGTATCCCCGACCAGAGAGGTATGGAAATTGTAGCCGACTATGACGTGTTGCAGGCTACTTGCGGAAGGTTACGAAGGTGAATGTTGATTAAGTACGGAGGATATACACTGTATTGTAGTTGAGGCAGGAATGTGCCTCCTGAGACGGATAGTAACGTCGCAGGAGCATATAGGCTATACGATCGTGGACTGGCATGTGCAGTACATGTGGACTATGAAAACAGCAGCTATCCTCCGTACTTGATCCCCTTTCAAATTCAGTGCCATTATCAGAGCTAATCGAGCTCACAGTGAACCTGTGAGAGGCAAAGCGGTGATCACCCGGATCTATCTTAGCCTACGTTTTTCTAAATGTGTATGGAAGGTCTTTGGGTACGTGATTATGGGCAAGAATAGTTTCATACTGACGCTCGAGGTCCGAATCGCGAGGTCGCGCACGTGAGGGTGCGAAGTATACTCAGGGCAGTAACGCATGAATTGAGCTAGATCCTTGTACGCTTCAGGAACAGGCCGGTCTCTGGACAACGCCGTGTACATTTCACGCAGTAGTTTGTCTTGTGGGTATAAATTGGGAATAGCGTTAAGGATACGACTCAACTCAGCGTTGTCACCTCCAAAGGTCTGAAAACGGTTTCGAGAACGCATGATATCACGAGCTGTGGGTTTAGGCCGAAATCGAGGTCGCAGAGCGTGAACACAGTGAGAGCGGAAAGGCGCAGTGATGCCAATCGTCTGAATGGACTCCACTTCGGGCCATTCAATGAGGGGGTTGTCAGTGATTTTTAATTTGGGACACTTAACTGAGGCTTCTGGAGGGAGTAGTCGACGCTCGCGTGGGGTGGCGTACTTCGAGCCTGTATCGTGTTCGTCCTTACGAGAGAGGCCTCGAGCAACAGCGCTATCCTTTTCCTTGCGACTGAGACCATCTGCTAATCCATTCTGAGGAGCGGGGAGATACGTTATGGTAATGTCATACTCGGAGAGGACGTCGAACCATCGTAGTAATTTGCCGCGCGGGTTCTTCTGACAGAGCAGGAAAGTTAGCTATTGGTGGTCAGTGCGGATAGTGACATGCTGGTTTATCAGGTAATGACGCCAATGTTGCAACGCGTAAATCATAGCAAAGAATTCCTTCTCCTGTGTAGGCCAGTTCAACTCGGAGCCACGAAGGGAGCGTGAGAGGTACGCGATCACCTGAGGGGTGCGTTGATATTTCTTGCCAGGAACAGGGTCGGCTAATTGATGTAAAGCAGCGCCAATTGCATAATTAGACGCATCCGTAGTCAGGAAGAATGGTTTGGACAGATCCACTGTCTTCATTACTGGGGCCGACGTTAGGAGCTGTTTAAGGTGTTGAAAAGCGTTCTCGCATTCGGTTGACCACACAAATGGGACTCCTTTCACCTTGAGTCTATCCAGGGGGCGCAGCAGTGCAGAACAGTTTGGTATAGACCGTCGCAGGTAGCCAGCCATACCGGTGAAACTTTGAACTTGTTTATAGCTTGACCCTTTGAAATGTCGTCAGCGATCCCTTCAGCGCTGACAGTGAAACCAAGAGAAGATACTGACGGTCGGCTCCGGTCATGAAAGCAGCTGACCTGTCAAAACCTTTCTATCTAACTACGGATGCGTCCAATTATGTATTCGGTTCTAGGTACTTGAGGTGACTTGCACCTAATGTAGTCATGTGACTGTTGGTAAATTGGGCTATTAGATTATATAATAAGAACTTACCAGCCACGCTAGTGAAACACAACTTAGCCGCTTGCTGTATAAAGAGAACTTGAGATGATATAAGTCCGGCAATTACCACCACTTTTAAGCGTGAAAAGAAGAAGTTTGCCAATGAATGCGAGCACTGGCGATGCCGCGCTGAGTGCCGGGTTTCCGGGGCTCCGTAGTTGCCAGTGCTCAAGAGCCTGACACTGAACATACCAAGGATACCTCGGTTCTTGGTTGACACGTCTATCGAAATGGCGAGCCCCAATTCGTTGTGTTCGATTTTGGACCTCGCTGGTTAACTGTGAGCCATGGTCGGCGATAAATTGCGGTACGCCATCTCGATAGTGCGGATGATCATGCATAGATTAGTCGAACGAGATTAGGGTTGCCTGCATCCACTTTTGCGACTCTGTATGGACCAAAATACAGCGGCTGTGTTTTATCGTATCGGACGACCGCACCAAAGGCTTTGCGGCTGATCAGCACTTAAAGCTTTGGCGAGTTATACAGAATAAGGATGTCAACCTACCGCATTTTAGGCCAAAAGTACCGGGAGCGAGGCGAACAAAAATGGATTGTGCACCACGATGGGATGCTTGGAAGGATGAATACGCCAAATCGATTAGGTATTGACGCCGCACCAAAGACGAGTGTCATAAGGGTACTTGAGTTGGTACTCAGCGAAACGATCCATCCAACGACTAAGGCGGCTGGAAAGCATACGATTCTTGCCGTTGTTGACGAGGCAAGTAGGAGCTTGATGGTCGGTTATCACAGTAATGGGTTGGCCAATATTGTAGTGTCGCCAATGTTTGAGAGCAAAAATAATGGCGAACAGCTCCTTTTCACTGGTAGGCCAGTTGAGCTCAGGACCACGCAAGGAGCGAGACATATATGCGATAACACGCGGAACACCCTTAGACTTGGTGCCAGCAACCTTATCGGAGAGTTGATATAAGGCAGCACCAATTGCATAGTTGGATGCATCTGTGGCCTTGAAGAATGGCTTGTTAGGGTCCGCAGTTTGCATAACTGGGGCAGAAGTGAGTAAATGCTTCAACTGATCAAAGGCTTGTTGACATGCAGCCGACCATTCAAACTTGTCTTCCTTTCGCGTTAAATGGGCTAAAGGACGCTGAATGGCAGAACAATGAGGAATGGACCGGCGCAAATAGTTAACGGAACCGAGGAAGCTTTGAACCTGTTGTACTGTAGAAGGAATAGGCCAGTCCACGATGGCTTTGACCTTCTCAGGATCGTTCTGGACACCTTCACCACTGACGATAAAACCGAGGTACGAGACGGAGGGGCACAACCATAGACACTTTGCTACATTAAGGCATAACTACTTAGCAACGTGAAGACTTGGTGTAAGTGGTCGACATGCTCTCGTTCGTCCTTAGAGTAAACGATGATATCGTCAATGTACACTGCGACGAAGCGGTTCAAACAGCGGTGTAACACAGAAGATATAACGCGTTGAAAGAAAGCAGGCGCGTTACGTAGACCAAAAGGAAAGACAGTCCACTCGTAAAGACCGACAGGAGTGGTAAAAGCTGCTTTCTTGCGATCATCTTTAGCGATGGCAATTTGGTGATCAACAGATTGCAAGTCAAGAGTGGTGAAAACACGAGCTTTGCCCAATTGGTCAAGAACGTCATCAGTGCGTGGAAGAGGGTACATGTCTGGAACCGTACAGGCATTTAAGGCACGGTAATCAATCACCATACCCTTACTATTCGGTTTTTTAGGCACGAAAAAGCAGGGTGCAGCAAAAGGAGAATTGGATGGTGTGATTTTACCTGCGGCCATGTCAGCTTGTAGCGTCTCACGAAGCAGCGCCTCAGTAGTCACATCTAACTGATAAGGATTTCGCGGTCGGGGACGATCCGACCCCTCAAACTCTCTTGTGAAAGAAAATTTCTCACTAAGTTTCTGGTTTGGAATCGAAGCCTCGTCAGGAGTAAAAACAGAAGGAAAGGTGGAACGCAGACGTTCTTCGAACCCATGCTGGATTCGCCTACATCCAAGATCGTGGATTACAGGAGTGCAATGCGTCCATGACATTTGAAAAAGCTCACTGCTCCACAGTTGCTCAACAGATCTGACCTGTCAAAAACAGACGACATTTCAGTGGAAGTAGTAGAAGTACTCGAGACAACAGTGGAAACAGAAAAGGCAGCCAGAGGGCGGTTCTTTGCCTTAAAGTAGTCGGTGATAGCGCTCTCAGAAGTGTCCTTAAGTTTGCGGAACGTACGCAAGGAGCCAAGAGTGTCGCTTTCACGGAAAGGCTCACCATGAATCATGTCATAGGACACAGAAGACACAAAGAAAACATGTGACACAGTGCCAACACGCAGCTGAACCTTGAACTCAAGCGGTAGAATTGGACCATGCTGAAGACCCGCACGAATGGAAAGGGGCTTCTTAAGAGGGAGCTGCTTGAGCTTCAAACGTTTAGCCAGGGACTCAGAAATCAGGTTAAATGGGGAGCCCGAATCGACAAGGGCCACAAATGAAACCTTGTTTAACTCTCAGGCCATAGTAGGACAAGGGGCATAGTTAACTTCCTCGTCAACCTCTTCGTCAGTCTCATCAAAGTGCACAGAACCAATTGGAGTAACCTGGAAGTCGTACTTAGAGCGCATGGCGTTGATCTCGTAGGTGGACTGCTTAGTGCCAAAACGCTTCTCGAGGTTGTCCTTCTTCTTCCGACGAGGGCACTCCTTGTAAAAGTGGTCACTCTCGGCCGCGTTCAGCTTGAGGGTGTACTTGCAGTGGAAACAGGGATCCCGACCCTTCTCAATCCAAGCCTTCTTTTGTTCAGCTAGCGAAGTTTGTGGCTTTTGAGAGTTGGACTTCCGATGGTCATGGCGAGGGCGCTTGTGGTTGAACCGAGATTTTGACTTCTTAGTGCTCCCGGTAGAAGTTTTCTCAGCCTCAGGGGCCCAGAGTGTAGTTTCAGCAGGCATGTTAGCAGTTCGCTCCTTCAGCATGTAAACGCCACAGGTTTCAAAAGAGGTGAAGACTGCAGTGAAGTCCTTGTAGGACATGGTCGGCAAATCTTTGTATTGGGACTCTACGGCCTTAATGATGTTACGGCTGAAGCCGGAGGCAAAGAACACACGCTTCAAGTCATAGGTCAGGTTCATCCGGTCAATAATGTTAGCGCGGCGCATGGCGTACGATGCGATGTCGGTGAGACCAGCGGAGCCCATAGCGTGCAGAACCGGTGCGTACAGAACATCTCGACCTTACTTGAAGTATTGGTTGTTGAGACGTTTGTCGAGCTCGTCCATGGCCTCGTCTGTAGTCAACACGGTAAACTTACTGTCGATATCCTTTACCAAGTAGTTGAGCTGCCCGGACTGACGCATCAAATCAACAAGAACGTTACAACATAAAAGTCTGGACATCTGGACGGGCAATTGTCTCTAGGTACCTGATCTTTCCTACTACTGACCAGTATTTGCGTTTCTGGCTTTCATCAAGTGGCCTGGTAGTATCTTCCTTGAGTTCAGTGACCATAGGTGTGTTGGCATGTGAGGGTTCGATTGCTTTGGCCAGGTCTGTGATGTATCCTTCTGCGGATATCTTGACTTTGGTAAAGTCGCTGCTTTGTGCAATGTTCAGCCCTAGAAACTTGTTGATGGGTTTGAGGCCATCTGTCTTGAATTTCAGTTCAATTTCTTGGGCCAGCCACTGGAGAGCTAATTCACTTTTGCTTGCCATTAGCAAGTCGTCAACATATAGGCCAAGTATGACACTCTTGCGTTTCATGCTTTGCGTTACCTCGAGGTATCATTCGAGTACACTGACTTCAGAAAAATCTCGCTCTGTAATGACCGGCAGTGTTAAGAAAGACTGGGTGCTTGTAGCGCTTTTCAGTGGTATTTGTAGTAGTAGCAGGTGTCCATCTTTTGGTGCCATCTGGAATTGATGCTCTGACGGATCATAGCTTAGCCAACGAATTGTGCGTGCCTCAAACCAATAGGGCGACTCTTCCGAAAAAAGCTTTGCACCGATTGAGTATCATGACCCCTTTGTAGCCGGGTGGCTTTAACGCGGCGTGATGTTGAAACGGACTGTGAGGTTATATATAGCTAAATAGTTACAACTTGAAAAGAAACACTGGGCTGTGCTACTGCTACAGCCACTACAAAATGGAATCAACTCCAAGGTACAAAGACTGGCGGCGTTGCAAGCTCGCTGATAGTCGGCCACTGGACATTAAGCCCAACTTGCACGAGCTCCAGCGATCCGTTTGGGGGATGGCAACCAGATAATCTTAAATACACTCACTCTACACCTCCAGCTCCGAGGTTCGGGTTCCCAACGGCGTCAAGGGAAGCTAAGAGAAATAAGTACATCGCTGAATTCTCTGTAGCTCATAGAGCACAGATCGTGGCCACGACCGACAGCGTCGAGGATACCTCTGCTAAAACCAGCAGCAAAGAAAATCCACTTCTCCCTATCAGAGAGATTCATGCGGTCAATATAGTGTTGACGCTGCAGGGCATAATTTCCAATTGATTTGGCGTCAGGCTCAGTATCGCCCATTTCTTGCAAGGCCCGAGCGTAGAGAGAGTTCTTACCAAACCTAAAGAAAGTATCCGAAATGGTCTTTTCCAATGCCTCCCATGCTTCTACAGTGTCGAGATGGACATGGGCAGACTCGAACCTCATGGCAATCTGGTTCAGTTGCCAAGAAGACCTCATCAGCCTGAGAAAGGCCCTACACCAGACGGCTTGCGATATTCCTTTTCTTTCCATTGCTCTGGTCGCTTCGTGGAACCATTCAAGCACGGCAAAGTCTGAAGGGTAATTCTCTTTGATGGCAGGCAGAGTGTCGCGCGGAACGGGGTAACGATAGCGACGAGAACGTGATTTAGTAGTTGCAGGGGAAGTTGTGGGAGCTGTAGGAGGCGGATAAAAGTAGGGGAAAGCATGCGGCATTGGAGGAAGAACCATAGGAGGATGATGCTCGCTAGGCTGCCCATACATGTGTGGTGGATAAGGGTACATACCAGGCATAGCATAGGGCCAAGCGTAGTGCCAAGCGTAAGGTGGATACGGCCACTGCACAGGCTGGGGAGCACAAGAATTAGTGGATGCGACCTGGGACCCAGAATGATCAGTACAAGAGTCTGGGGAGCTAGGCTGATCAGCAGTAGATTTGTCTATACGATGCTGATCATAAGTAGGCGGCTCAGTGGAAGACTGGGTTCTGGAGCAGTATGGAGCCATTGTAACCGACAATGTAGCCAAGGGACAATGTAAAGGTCGTTTCTTGTGTTTTTTAACTTCAGATAGGGCTATAGACTAAAGTATGAAATATAAATTAGCCGGTTACTCTATAAGAAAAACTTCAGATGATCTAAAGGTCTCCGTGACTACTTTATAGTGTTGCTTATTTATACGCAACGGTGTCTCATCCACCTTAAATTAGTTAATTTTTGATCTTTTGAACAGAGTCGTTGAAAATAGTACAGATGGATTTAGTGGTGGGGCTACACATACCATCGTGGTCAGTCAACCAGAGCAGTCGAGTAGTGGAGGAGTCTTGTCTCACATTCCTTGAGGAGATAATCTTATTCAAGGGGAAATTTCCGGGATAATCACGGTTTGTATGACTGGGCCAGCCTTTGTTATGGACAAATAAACGAATTTTTTGCTTGCTTATCTTGCTCGCTTATCACCGTCGCTAATGCATGCGGCTGTATGTGGTGCATGAAACTTGGAGGTAATTCTGCGGGCAAAATGAGCCTTTGCGGCTAATTCTCACCACACAATTAGATGCTCTGTAACCAAATAAAAAGTCTTCGTGGTTACTAGGGCTACAAAGACATACCTAGGTAGGACTGTGTGTGTATTAATAAACCAGGAGACCTAGTTCCGAGCTCTATACAAGTCTGAAATACTCATGAGAGCACGCAGTTTAGGGTATTGTTAGCAATATGCCATCTCAGAACAGAGATTATGATCCCTATACTAGTGCACAGCGCCTCGGTATACATGCATATATATATTGTGGCGAAATATGATGACTTAAATCATGGGAAAGCCCAAAGAAACTCACAATAAAGTAGACTCAGCTGAGGAAGAGTCTCAAGCACAAGGAGATGAAAAGAATTTGAATGCGGGGAATGCCTCATTAAATCTGCAAATACCTGCTGGAAATAGAGTTCCATATGAGATACTTGGCATTATTTTTGGGTATCTTGATGGGTCTGAGCAGACACATGAGCAAGTCCTAACTTTGGCATGCGTGTGCCAGCGATTCATGCAGTACTTTACAAGTGAAGACCTCTGGTCACGGATCACCTGTGCAGAACGTGGCTATCATCTTCTGCATGGTAGCACGCATGGCATATGGGAACATGAGGAAATGGTAGATTGGTGCCAAGGAGACGATGCTGCATTCTCAGACAAATATTTTCGAGAGCTTCCCAGGTGTATATGGAAATACCCTCTGGTGCTTAAATTTGCCCTGAAAAACCTGCCAATCTGGCACATTGCACCATCAAAACAAGACTTCAAGCCATACCGTGACGACTTTGAGGTAGCTCACGAACTTGTGGAATATATGCCAGTAGCATCCTTCTTTGGGTTTTTATCCGCAAAACTGCGGAGTAGCGAGGAGTTGGCTTTAATCGCAATATATAACTTCCCGAAGGCAATTATTTACTGCTCAGAGTCTCTGCTGCATGACCGCGAGTTTATCAAAAAGGCAATAGAATCCTCTCGTGGTGAGTGTATAGAGTTTCTGGGAGACTATCAGGCTGATTTTGAGCTGGTAGTGCTAGCCTCACGGTTTCAAGGTGTCAATGTTTTCCGGTATGCAAAAGGTGATGCTCGAGATACGATTGATAAACTTCGCAGAGATGGGAATAAGTACTATGGTGAGAACCTAAACGCATAATAAATGTGACGATTGGAGATCACGCAAGGAGGGGTCATCTTCCCGCACACCAACGCCCTAACTGGATAGCTCCCTGCACCTGCACTACTGCAGAGTATACAGTCAAGCATACAGGAAGCAACTACGGTTGAGCACGACGTCTGAGACACCATCTCTATACAAAAGAATAGTGTAACCTGCTATATAGAACTAGGTAGCTACCACAGCTACTGCCTACGTCTGCAGTACTGATCGACGAGTACGCCCGTATCACTTGAAGCAATTACAACGACTATTAATATAAACACCTACTCTATAAAATGCTAACCCTCTAGATCTCTCGCACCGGCGCTATCCCCTTGTCGCCACCACTCGCCTCAACATTTGTCAGCATACCAGCAAATATTTAAGCTGGTAGTTACATAATTTCAAAAACGTGGAAATACCTCCACAACTCTGCCTTTTATATCCATGATGACAAGGACGTTCATGGTTTTGGACGCTTTTCGGCTTGTGTAATAGCGTTCCTTTGGTAACCTGAGCCCTAGGTTCTCTCCTTGTCAAGGTCTTGTGACCGTTTTCAGCCTGTATTGTAATCGACGGGTTGTTCAAGCACCGTTCTGTGCAAAAGCTCCAAATTAGCATTGATGTAACCCAGCTTATACGCGGTAAACTTGATATGACTCTTGTCCAATAACAATTGTACTCCTTTCAAGGCTTCACAAGGCAGTTGATGATAGTTCTCGGGATCATAGCCCACTGGAGGGTAATGTATGACCTTTTTGGCTGCACGGGTTTCGATTTCACCACGAAGCAGGTCCCTAGTTATCTCGTGTTGGTGAGCGTCAAAGGATTGTATAGATGATACACTTTGCTGCACAGTCTCAAATTGGCTATGGGAAGCACGAGCCAAGGTTTCCGAAGAATCATGTAGCGAGGCCTGTGAGGACGCCACCGAGGAAACGAGTTCAGAAAGATGGGTCACCTGATAAGATAACTGAGAAAGACTGTCGCCATGGGCAACAGACAGCCGTTGCATAGAAGCCAATAAACCATCATTCCTGCCTTGAATCTTGTGCAGAATATATGGGCACGAATGCGAATTTCTCCACAGAGTTGGCACCAAATGTAACCAAACGCGGGCCTTGCTGTTTGGAAACTAGAGTTTAGCTCGGGAGAGTGAAAGGTCTACTCCCTGTGACGGTCACTTTATCCTTTCCATTTGTTTTACTGATGGTCACTGGTGTGTTTTTCCAAGACACCGCTTTGCGGCTTCAGGAATGTGCTAAACACATGAGAAGCTCAAAGATCGAGATCACATATACAATGACCTTTCGCAGTCAGTCAACGGTCGCAAGCACCTATCTCGGAATGCTGTGTGCCGGAGTCGTAATTTCATCAAAGAATCGATTGAACGAAGTATAGTAGTTCATCGCGGAAGCTACGTTGCTCGGCCCATTCAAGACCCGGCTGTCAAACGCCGACTTAAAGTCAGAGTCCAACTGGCACAAGAAAGCAGTACGTATCACATTGAGTAACTGGGCTGAATCGAGCCTCAACAGATCCCAAGGAATAGACCGCACCGCTTGCCTGTAGTCAACAATATTAGACCTTTGAGAGTCCAACAGAGGTTGAAAAAAGGTTTTGTGCGCAGAACGCACCCAGGCCTTTGGCCCATCACCACCTTCCCGAACGCAATGCTTCACCGCTCGGAACAATTCATCCAGAGTAACGGCAGACATCACAGAGGAAACTTGCTCAGTCTTGGCGACATCATCATCGGAACCACGATACAACGCGATCAGAAGGCCTTCCACAATCAATGCTTCATCAGATTCGAGAAGGTTAGGATTGGTGTCAAATGACGGGACGCCTTCGTACGTGTTGACAACAACATTGCGAAGTAAACCTCTTTGCTGGAGGAAGGTGGTAGTGTTTCTGGTCCAAGCCATGTGGTCCCCCTTCAGTCTCAAGATGGAGGACTTTTTTTTTGTCGATGCGATCAGTAATGTGATCAACATCATCAGAAGAGAGGGTTTTCCACGGCCGGGCAGTTGGGGACACAAGTGAGGCCTTCGTAGTAGTAGGGGAGACACTGGGAGTGGAGGTATCGACCGGGTACTCCGAAGCATCTTCGAAGTTTTCATCGTCAGAAGAATCAGATCCCTTATCCAGGGTATAGCCAAGACGCTTAAAGGTGATGGCACCAGAGACCAGCGCGGCAATCTGAGACGGGCTGAAGGAGCTTATTTCAGTATCTCCCAGGCGCTCACTAAGTGCTTTAATAGAGGCAGCGGTAATAATGGGTGGAGCATCCGCGTCAGACCCAGCCTTAGCCGAACGAACCGTCCGAGTACAAAGACTCATCATCTCATCTCTGCTCATCCTCAGTAGAGAATTGAACAATTCCGAACACGAATCATCTAACCTAGGAACAAACAGCAGTACGGAAGAGCTTCCCATTTTCTACCCATACATTATACAATACAGATCGGTAAGTACCCCAATGAGAATATCAAGCAAATTCTCGGTTTCTTGGGCACGAAGAAACAAGGTGCAGAGATTTGTGATTTTGATGGGACAATTTTGTCAGTACCAAGGCGAAGTTTGGGCGTGTTTTACTACAGCTACTGCAGCGACATCAAATCAGTACGGTCTGCAGGGACGTGTACGCTCTTTTCCTTCAAAATCACATGTAGCTGCCCCATGCTTTTTCGTGCTTGAGAAACCCGTTAGCTTGTGCGCGGGGAGAACGTTGAGCAGGTGGGGGCTTAAAGCACTTGGTGCGAGCAGTCCTCACGATGCTCAATGTCAATTTTTTTGTGGCGATACCGTAGCCGGACACAACCAAGCCGGCAAGAAGCGACGCGTACTGGATAAACGGCACTGGGTCGTATTTCGCGATGCTCTTCGACGTGGACACATTTATACCGATGCGCTTAAAGGCATCTTTGACGAGAGCGTTGTAATCGATGTCTGTGTTCCAATTGATACCTTCACGGCGTAGGTCCGGAGAGCCACACAAAAGCCATGTATCTTTCAGTTCGATAGGGGGAGCTTGAAAAATTGGGCCAAGCACTACCATCTTATCCTCATCAAGAACTACGGGTAATGCAAATAGGTCTTGATACTTGGTTAGATTGAAGATATGCAATTTGTACAACAGCAGAACAACCCAGATAACAGCGTTTAAGTCAGGGCCTTTGAGACAGGTGAGGCGTGCTATCGCCCTGCGAGCATTGGAGTATCTATTCGGCTGGCTGAGCACGTCCGATATACTTTCGTGTTCTCTCAGATAGTCTGCACACAACAACACGGCACGAAAGTCACGTTGGCGATTAAGGAGTTCATCGAATTTGCTTTTCAGCCGCGAACCCACGATACCATTCATGGCCTTGGAAATAAAGCAACCCACCATGACGTTGCGGACTTCGTCATGTGTGGCTTCAGACGCGTTCACAAGGCGTTGGTTCAGCACCTCATTAATTTTGCGTGCAGCTTCCTTCAGACCCGCCATGGTGACAAATGAGTTATCCGTCCTGTATCTGTGTGCATCAGGAATCACCTCGTCGAAGCTAGCGACTATTGAGTCCATTTCCTTTTGACGCACAATCTTGTGTACCCTCCTCCGATACCGATCCAGATCTTTCGACTCCTCTTCGTCGGCCGACGCAAACGAGAATTGAATATGTTCCACCTCAGAGTTCCTGTATTCTCGTACGTGCAGGAAATGATGTCTGTTGATGGAATCGGATAGCTCTT